>CM057098.1:32152972-32252972 GCA_029959045.1 Taenioides sp. WSHXM2023
GAGGAAGGAGGAGGAGGAAGGAGGAGGAAGGAGCAGGAAGGAGGAAGGAGGAAGGAGGAGGAAGGAGGAAGGAGGAGGAAGGAGCAGGAAGGAGGAAGGAGGAGGAAGGAGCAGGAAGGAGGAAGGAGGAGGAAGGAGCAGGAAGGAGCAGGAAGGAGGAAGGAGGAAGGAGGAGGAAGAAGGAGGAAGAAGGAGGAAGAAGGAGGAAGAAGGAGGAGGAAGGAGGAAGGAGGAGGAAGGAGAAAGGAGGAGGAAGGAGGAGGAAGGAGGAAGAGGAGGAGGAAGGATGAAGGAGGAGGAAGAGGAGGAAGGAGAAAGGAGGAAGGAGGAAGAGGAGGAGGAAGGATGAAGGAGGAGGAAGAGGAGGAAGGAGAAAGGAGGAAGGAGGAAGGAGGAGGAAGGAGGAGGAAGGAGGAGGAAGAGGAAGGAGGAGGAAGGAGGAAGGAGGAGGAAGAGGAGGAGGAAGAGGAGGAGGAAGAAGGAGGAGGAAGGAGGGAGGACGAAGGAGGAGGAAGAGGAGGAAGGAGAAAGGAGGAAGAGGAGGAAGGAGGAGGAAGGAGGAAGGAGGAGGAAGGAGGAAGAGGAGGAGGAAGGAGAAGGAAGGAGGAAGAGGAAGGAGGAAGGACGAAGGAGGAGGAAGAGGAGGAAGGAGGAGGAAGGAGGAGGAAGGAGGGAGGAGGAAGGAGGAAGAGGAGGAAGGAGGAGGAAGAGGAGGAAGGAGAAAGGAGGGAGGAGGAAGAGGAGGAAGGAGGAGGAAGGAGGAGGAAGGAGAAAGGAGGAGGAAGGAGGAGGAAGGAGGAAGAGGAGGAGGAAGGATGAAGGAGGAGGAAGAGGAGGAAGGAGGAGGAAGAGGAGGAAGGAGAAAGGAGGAAGGAGGAAGGAGGAGGAAGGAGGAGGAAGGAGGAGGAAGAGGAGGAGGAAGAGGAGGAGGAAGAGGAGGAGGAAGAAGGAGGAGGAAGGAGGGAGGACGAAGGAGGAGGAAGAGGAGGAAGGAGAAAGGAGGAAGAGGAGGAAGGAGGAGGAAGGAGGAAGGAGGAGGAAGGAGGAGGAAGGAGGAAGGAGGAAGAGGAGGAGGAAGGAGAAGGAAGGAGGAAGAGGAAGGAGGAAGGACGAAGGAGGAGGAAGAGGAGGAAGGAGGAGGAAGGAGGAGGAAGGAGGGAGGAGGAAGAGGAGGAGGAAGAGGAGGAAGGAGAAAGGAGGGAGGAGGAAGGAGGAGGAAGGAGGAGGAAGGAGGAGGAAGGAGGGAGGAGGAAGAGGAGGAGGAAGAGGAGGAAGGAGAAAGGAGGGAGGAGGAAGGAGGAAGAGGAGGAAGGAGGAGGAAGGATCTCATGAGCGTCATATCCACAAATACCAGACCCTCCTCAGATAAAGCCTCAGACCTCAGCACATTCTGAAGCTCCAAACCAACGATTCCACGGCGGCTCCACCACAGACGGTGTAAAAAAACGTCCCACAGCGTTCAGCTTAGGGGACCAGATTTTCAAAATCAAAACCTGGGACACCCCCAGTTTGTGGAGGTTTGTAATAATAAAATTGTGAAACGAGTGCGAAATTAAGGAAAATTTTTATGCACTCGGCCCCTTCATGACGAACATGAGTCTCTATCGTCACATTTTCTTTGTGTTGTGCTTCTGTTTTTTACCCAAACAAGTGTCTCTTTTTACTGTTGTTAAACTGGTCCAAAATAGGGACACATGGGACATTTCTTGTATAAAACTGGGACAAATCAGTGGTTTTGTATAAATCCACTGGGACAGGGGACACAGGACTCAAAACTGGGACTGTCCCGGGTAAACGGGGACGTCTGGACTCTAGTTCAGCTCCAAATGAAGCTCATCGAGGCCAGCAGCAGTTATAGTGGCTAATCTGCAGTCAGGGACCATATTTGGAAATCCGAGCTTAAAACCAAAGAGCCAATAAGGAGCGATGGTGAAGGTAACACCCCTTCCCGCCGCACCGTGAGTTTAGCAGAGACCTGTTGCTAACGCTAACGGGAGTGACCTCGGGGAAGGAAGACGTCTGATTGGTCCGTTATTAATGTTCATATTTTGATTTGGGGCCAAAATGGTGAAATAAAAACCCCAGGATCACGTGGAGCAGGTTCAGACCAACATTTTGAGACGAAAACGACGAGGCTCTTTTATACTTAACCTACAGAGTGTGGTACTTACAGTCTTTTATTTTGGCGACTTCCTGTGTGAGCTGAAGTAACGACTAAACGGAAAAAAATGTTAGCTTGATATGCAGAAAAGACGCAGAGTAAAAACAGCAACAGTTAACGGTGAAAAACAGAAAACTACGGTGAAAAGTCATAAAAAACCAAAGACGGCAACAGTCGACAGGGGAACAGGGTTTGTTTTATTTATAAATGTGTTTGAGCAACTTGAAAATTTCACTTCTCTAAATGAACGCTGAAATATGGATAAGAGTTAAACCGTCATGAGGCAGTAAAACGCTGATGATCAGATCAGAAGAACATGTGCTCGGTTCTGTAGCTCGTTCTTCTTACGTTGGTTCTGTGACACGACATGGAAAAATTAAAAGTCACTGAACCATCAGTTCTGACCTTCTCGACGGGATGCTCCTGTCACAGAGACAGGGGCCACGCTTTGTCAAAAAACAGTGAAATGGAACCAGAGCTGATGGAGCAGGAAGTGTGTCCGTGCTCACTTCCTGTTAGCGGGATGTAGCTACGTCCTTTTATATAAAGAGTCTGTGGTCGACTCGGACACGAGCCCAGAGTCTGACCCTGAAGTGTTTTCACTACGTCAACCAGAACAGAACCAGAATCGAAACCAGATCCTCATGTTCCTCAGATCTGGAGCCGACAAAAGTCCCAATGACAGAACAGAACCGAACCGAGCAGAACCGAGCAGAACCAAACAGAACCAAGCAGAACCGAACAGAAGCCAACAGAACCAAGCAGAACCAAACAGAACCAAACAGAACCGAGCAGAACCGAACAGAACCGAGCAGAACCGAACAGAACCAAGCAGAACCAAACAGAACCGAACAGAAGCCAACAGAACCAAGCAGAACCAAACAGAACCAAACAGAACCAAGCAGAACCGAACAGAACCGAGCAGAACCGAACAGAACCGAACAGAACCGAACAGAACCGAACAGAACCGAGCAGAACCGAACAGAACCAAACAGAACCGAACAGAACCGAGCAGAACCAAACAGAACCAAGCAGAACCGAACAGAACCAAACAGAACCGAACAGAACCGAACAGAACCAAACAGAACCGAGCAGAACCGAACAGAATCGAACTGAACCAAGCAGAACCAAACAGAACCGAACAGAACCTTTCCTGAATGTGTTTAGAACGAACTGGATCAGAACAAGTATAAGAGCACAGAGACTAGAGTACACCCATGGACCAGACCAGGACTGAACCAGGACTAAACCAGGACTAAACCAGGACTAGACCAGGACTAGACCAGGACTAGACCAGGACTAAACCAGGACTAAACCAGGACTAAACCAGGACTAGACCAGGACTAGACCAGGACTAGACCAGGACTAGACCAGGACTAAACCAGGACTAGACCAGGACTAGACCAGGACTAGACCAGGACTAGACCAGGACTAGGCCAGGACTAGGCCAGGACTAGGCCAGGACTAGGCCAGGACTAGGCCAGGACTAAGCCAGGGCTAAGCCAGGGCTAAGCCAGGGCTAAGCCAGGACTAGACCAGGACTAGACCAGGACTAAACCAGGACTAAACCAGGACTAAACCAGGACTGAACCAGGACTGAACCAGGACTAAACCAGGACTAGACCAGGACTAGACCAGGACTAGACCAGGACTAGACCAGGACTAGACCAGGACTAAACCAGGACTAGGCCAGGACTAGGCCAGGACTAGACCAGGACTAAACCAGGACTAAGCCAGGACTAAACCAGGACTGAACCAGGACTAAGCCAGGACTAAACCAGGACTAGACCAGGACTAGACCAGGACTAGACCAGGACTAGACCAGGACTAGACCAGGACTAAACCAGGACTAGGCCAGGACTAGGCCAGGACTAGGCCAGGACTAGGCCAGGACTAGGCCAGGACTAAGCCAGGACTAGGCCAGGACTAGGCCAGGACTAGGCCAAGACTAAGCCAGGGCTAAGCCAGGGCTAAGCCAGGACTAGACCAGGACTAAACCAGGACTAAGCCAGGACTAAACCAGGACTGAACCAGGACTAAGCCAGGACTAAACCAGGACTGAACCAGGACTAGGCCAGGACTAGGCCAGGACTAGGCCAGGACTAAACCAGGACTAAACCAGGACTAGACCAGGACTAGGCCAGGACTAGACCAGGACTAGGCCAGGACTAAGCCAGGACTAGGCCAGGACTAGGCCAGGACTAAACCAGGACTAAACCAGGACTAGACCAGGACTAGGCCAGGACTAAACCAGGACTAAACCAGGACTAAACCAGGACTAGACCAGGACTAGGCCAGGACTAAACCAGGACTAAACCAGGACTAGACCAGGACTAGACCAGGACTAGACCAGGACTAGACCAGGACTAGACCAGGACTAGGCCAGGACTAGGCCAGGACTAGGCCAGGACTAGGCCAGGACTAGGCCAGGACTAAGCCAGGGCTAAGCCAGGGCTAAGCCAGGACTAGACCAGGACTAAACCAGGACTAAGCCAGGACTAAACCAGGACTGAACCAGGACTAAGCCAGGACTAAACCAGGACTGAACCAGGACTAGGCCAGGACTAGGCCAGGACTAGGCCAGGACTAAACCAGGACTAAACCAGGACTAGACCAGGACTAGGCCAGGACTAGACCAGGACTAGGCCAGGACTAGGCCAGGACTAGGCCAGGACTAAGACAGGACTAGGCCAGGACTAGGCCAGGACTAGGCCAGGACTAAGCCAGGGCTAAGCCAGGGCTAAGCCAGGACTAGACCAGGACTAAACCAGGACTAAGCCAGGACTAAACCAGGACTGAACCAGGACTAAGCCAGGACTAAACCAGGACTGAACCAGGACTAGGCCAGGACTAGGCCAGGACTAGGCCAGGACTAGGCCAGGACTAAGCCAGGACTAAGCCAGGACTAGGCCAGGACTAGGCCAGGACTAGGCCAGGACTAGGCCAGGACTAAGACCAGGACTAAGCCAGGACTAAACCAGGACTGAACCAGGACTAAGCCAGGACTAAACCAGGACTGAACCAGGACTAAACCAGGACTGAACCAGGACTAAGCCAGGACTAGGCCAGGACTAGGCCAGGACTAGGCCAGGACTAAGCCAGGACTAAGCCAGGACTAGGCCAGGACTAAGCCAGGACTAGACCAGGACTAGACCAGGACTAGGCCAGGACTAAACCAGGACTAAGCCAGGACTAAACCAGGACTGAACCAGGACTAGGCCAGGACTAGGCCAGGACTAAACCAGGACTGAACCAGGACTAGGCCAGGACTAGGCCAGGACTAAACCAGGACTGAACCAGGACTAGGCCAGGACTAAACCAGGATAACGTAAACAAATGTGCGCAAAGCTGCATTAAACACATTATTATTTGAGTCCTCCTCGTACGAAATAAAAATCCAAACTTAAATGATCCACTGTCGCGTGTACCGCGTGTACCAGTCTCATCAGCCGTGAAAGCAAATGAATCTGCCCACGGAGCATTAAGCGTTCTGTTTTCTTCAGAAACTTTTCTTTTCTTGGATTTATCATCATTGGGCCGAAAATCATACTGCTGATGTAGGTGCGGTAAGTCCGGGCTGCCAGTGTGTGCGGGTGGCGCACATCGGCGGCTTTGACGCATGTTTTGAGCGACAAAAATATTAAAAACGTTTTATTTAAATGTTACAAGATTACCATTATCTACAATTTTAGATTTACATTTAAAAACGAACAAAAATAAAAATGCAATGTAATTAAATACTCATTATTATTTTCCAAAGTCACAGGGAGCCACGACAGAACGATGAAAGAGCCACATGCGGCTCTGGAGCCGCGGGTTGCCGACCCCTGGTCTAGAATGTTCCACAGTAGAGATTAAACTTATCTCTATGCAGACAACTATAGGCTACATTACAGGTCAGATCTGTGGAGAGGCGCCTCTATTTACAGAGAGAATTACTGTATTTTTGAGCGATAGAAACACCTGTAATGAATAAATGTTAGATGAATGTGTTTAATGTCATACCATGGAACATTCCAGGTAAAGCAAGAACATCTCCATCTCCATGGAGACGAGCAGGTAACGGACCACCAAGCAGAAAAGTTGCGCAGTGCAGCTTTAAAGTGAAAGTGAAACATACCGGTGCTTCAGTGTGTTTATTCACACGTCTGAAAGTCAAATACAAACTATTGTTGTACTAAGACGTATTTTTAATATTTAAATTTGTCCAGCACCTGTTTCCCGTCCTGACAGGAGCCGGCAGGAGCTGACAGGAGCCTGTTCAGTCTGAGTCGAGTCTTGGACCTGCTTCAAAAGTGACCTCACCCCCCGGAGCCGAGCTGGCACCAGAGGTAACCTAGCAACAGCACCAACCCCCACAATGCCCCGTAACCCCCCACAACCCGCCCCTCCTGGACCCGCTCACTGCAGACAGGGGCAGACAGGGGCAGACAGGGGCAGACAGGAGCAGACAGGAGCAGACAGGGGCAGACAGGGGCAGACAGGAGCTCACACATAGAACATCACGTATGAATCCTTCACTCTCACAGTTTTAAGTCTCCACACTCTCCTCTGAGCCTGAAGCTGAGCCTGTCCCCGTCACGTTTCAGCCTGAGAGAGAAACACTACAGAGACAAACTGAGACTAACGAGACAAACTGAGACAAACGAGACTAACAAGACTAACGAGACTAACGAGACAAACTGAGACTAACAAGACTAACGAGACAAACTGAGACAAACTGAGACTAACAAGACTAACGAGACTAACGAGACAAACTGAGACAAACTGAGACAAACTGAGACAAACAAGACTAACGAGACAAACTGAGACAAACTGAGACTAACAAGACTAACGAGACAAACTGAGACTAATGAGACTAACAACACTAACGACACTAACGAGACAAACTGAGACAAACAAGATTAACGAGACAAACTGAGACAAACTGAGACAAACAAGACTAACGAGACTAACGAGACAAACTGAGACTAACGAGACTAACAACACTAACGACACTAACGAGACAAACTGAGACAAACAAGATTAACGAGACAAACTGAGACAAACTGAGACTAACAAGACTAACGAGACAAACTGAGACAAACTGAGACTAACAAGACTAACGAGACAAACTGAGACAAACTGAGACAAACTGAGACAAACAAGACTAACGAGACAAACTGAGACAAACTGAGACTAACAAGACTAACGAGACTAACGAGACAAACTGAGACTAACGAGACTAACAACACTAACGACACTAACGAGACAAACTGAGACAAACAAGATTAACGAGACTAACGAGACAAACTGAGACTAACGAGACTAACGAGACAAACTGAGACAAACTGAGACTAACAAGACTAACGAGACAAACTGAGACAAACAAGATTAACGAGACTAACAAGACAAACTGAGACTAACGAGACAAACTGAGACAAACGAGACAAACGAGACAAACGAGACAAACGAGAATACTGAAACCACTTTATCCACTGATACAATCACAATAAATCAGGAGAATCCCAGTGAACCGTTTAGAACCAAAAGTCACATTCTGATGTTCCTCAAAAACACCTGGAGTTGTGTTTGTTTCATTCACATGTTTGAGGAACTCTTTATTATTAGTCTGTCTACATCTCCAAAGCTCCAAACGCTCTGTTCCACCTTGTGATGTCATCAAGTGGTAGTTTTCAAGTGAACAGCTCCTTTTACCTTTAGTTCAGTCGAGATCGGCAATTCCAGGACTGAAATGATCCAAATGATTCTAGTGAAGGTGTGTGGAGTTTAAAAACACAGTGGAGCACTTCCTGTATCACCACATGATGACATCACAAGGTGGAACAGTGTTTTCAGTTTGAGAGAAGAACTCGTGTTAAATCTGCAGGTTTGTGTGTTAAACATGTGAATGAAACAAACACAACTCCAGGTGTGTGTGTCCAGGTTCTTCTCATTCTCAGTTTATGGACAGGCTCATGTGAAGCTCAGAACCTCCAGAATTCCCTCCCTGAGCTGCAGAGGCTGCACTAGCACTGACTCTGGGGTTTAGGGAGTGACCGTTCAGATCAGAGACATTTTAGGTTTAAATCAAACATTCCTTGGTCACACTCATTTACAAATGGAAAATGGATTAAAGACAATGTCCCTACAGTAGATTAGCCCAAAAATACGATTCTAAGAGTAGAATATACTAAAAAATATCTATATAAATAAATAAGAGAATAAAACTCTTTGGTAGTTGGTTCGTCTCTATAATGACTCATGGAGGTTCAGTAATGGAGCAGCTCAGATCTGACCACAGAAACAGAAACACTCCCCATCCAAGTCTGTGAGTCATTCATTATTCCATCTCGTCCACTCAGTATTCACTGTGACAGGTGAACTTATAATATTCACTTTTTAATCACTATGGCAACAGTCTTAATGTTTCATCGCTGTGAGACCTGTGAGTACTGTTACTGAACCCGAGTACTGTTACTGAACCCGAGTACTGTTACTGACCCCCGAGTACTGTTACTGAGCCCCGAGTACTGTTACTGACCCCCGAGTACTGTTACTGAGCCCCGAGTACTGTTACTGAGCCCCGAGTACTGTTACTGAGCCCCGAGTACTGTTACTGAGCCCCGAGTACTGTTACTGAGCCCGAGTACTGTTACTGACCCCGAGTACTGTTACTGAGCCCCGAGTACTGTTACTGAGCCCGAGTACTGTTACTGAGCCCCGAGTACTGTTACTGAGCCCCGAGTACTGTTACTGACCCCCGAGTACTGTTACTGACCCCCGAGTACTGTTACTGACCCCCGAGTACTGTTACTGACCCCCGAGTACTGTTACTGACCCCCGAGTACTGTTACTGACCCCCGAGTACTGTTACTGAGCCCGAGTACTGTTACTGACCCCCGAGTACTGTTACTGACCCCCGAGTACTGTTACTGACCCCCGAGTACTGTTACTGAGCCCGAGTACTGTTACTGAGCCCGAGTACTGTTACTGACCCCCGAGTACTGTTACTGAGCCCCGAGTACTGTTACTGAGCCCCGAGTACTGTTACTGACCCCCGAGTACTGTTACTGAGCCCGAGTACTGTTACTGACCCCCGAGTACTGTTACTGAGCCCGAGTACTGTTACTGAGCCCGAGTACTGTTACTGACCCCCGAGTACTGTTACTGACCCCCGAGTACTGTTACTGAGCCCCGAGTACTGTTACTGACCCCGAGTACTGTTACTGACCCCCGAGTACTGTTACTGAGCCCGAGTACTGTTACTGACCCCCGAGTACTGTTACTGAGCCCCGAGTACTGTTACTGAGCCCCGAGTACTGTTACTGACCCCCGAGTACTGTTACTGAGCCCCGAGTACTGTTACTGACCCCCGAGTACTGTTACTGACCCCCGAGTACTGTTACTGAGCCCCGAGTACTGTTACTGACCCCCGAGTACTGTTACTGAGCCCCGAGTACTGTTACTGAGCCCCGAGTACTGTTACTGACCCCCGAGTACTGTTACTGACCCCCGAGTACTGTTACTGAGCCCCGAGTACTGTTACTGACCCCCGAGTACTGTTACTGAGCCCCGAGTACTGTTACTGAGCCCCGAGTACTGTTACTGAGCCCCGAGTACTGTTACTGAGCCCCGAGTACTGTTACTGAGCCCCGAGTACTGTTACTGAGCCCCGAGTACTGTTACTGAGCCCCGAGTACTGTTACTGAGCCCCGAGTACTGTTACTGACCCCCGAGTACTGTTACTGACCCCCGAGTACTGTTACTGACCCCCGAGTACTGTTACTGACCCCCGAGTACTGTTACTGAGCCCCGAGTACTGTTACTGACCCCCGAGTACTGTTACTGAGCCCCGAGTACTGTTACTGACCCCCGAGTACTGTTACTGAGCCCCGAGTACTGTTACTGACCCCCGAGTACTGTTACTGACCCCGAGTACTGTTACTGACCCCCGAGTACTGTTACTGACCCCCGAGTACTGTTACTGAGCCCCGAGTACTGTTACTGAGCCCCGAGTACTGTTACTGAGCCCCGAGTACTGTTACTGAGCCCGAGTACTGTTACTGACCCCGAGTACTGTTACTGAGCCCCGAGTACTGTTACTGAGCCCGAGTACTGTTACTGAGCCCCGAGTACTGTTACTGAGCCCCGAGTACTGTTACTGAGCCCCGAGTACTGTTACTGACCCCCGAGTACTGTTACTGAGCCCGAGTACTGTTACTGAGCCCCGAGTACTGTTACTGAGCCCGAGTACTGTTACTGACCCCCGAGTACTGTTACTGAGCCCCGAGTACTGTTACTGACCCCCGAGTACTGTTACTGACCCCCGAGTACTGTTACTGACCCCCGAGTACTGTTACTGAGCCCGAGTACTGTTACTGACCCCCGAGTACTGTTACTGAGCCCGAGTACTGTTACTGAGCCCGAGTACTGTTACTGACCCCCGAGTACTGTTACTGACCCCCGAGTACTGTTACTGAGCCCCGAGTACTGTTACTGAGCCCCGAGTACTGTTACTGAGCCCCGAGTACTGTTACTGAGCCCCGAGTACTGTTACTGAGCCCCGAGTACTGTTACTGAGCCCCGAGTACTGTTACTGAGCCCCGAGTACTGTTACTGACCCCCGAGTACTGTTACTGACCCCCGAGTACTGTTACTGACCCCCGAGTACTGTTACTGACCCCCGAGTACTGTTACTGACCCCCGAGTACTGTTACTGAGCCCCGAGTACTGTTACTGAGCCCCGAGTACTGTTACTGAGCCCCGAGTACTGTTACTGAGCCCCGAGTACTGTTACTGAGCCCCGAGTACTGTTACTGAGCCCCGAGTACTGTTACTGAGCCCCGAGTACTGTTACTGAGCCCCGAGTACTGTTACTGAGCCCCGAGTACTGTTACTGACCCCCGAGTACTGTTACTGACCCCGAGTACTGTTACTGAGCCCCGAGTACTGTTACTGAGCCCCGAGTACTGTTACTGAGCCCCGAGTACTGTTACTGAGCCCGAGTACTGTTACTGAGCCCGAGTACTGTTACTGAGCCCCGAGTACTGTTACTGAGCCCGAGTACTGTTACTGAGCCCCGAGTACTGTTACTGAGCCCCGAGTACTGTTACTGAGCCCCGAGTACTGTTACTGACCCCCGAGTACTGTTACTGAGCCCGAGTACTGTTACTGAGCCCCGAGTACTGTTACTGAGCCCGAGTACTGTTACTGACCCCCGAGTACTGTTACTGAGCCCCGAGTACTGTTACTGACCCCCGAGTACTGTTACTGACCCCCGAGTACTGTTACTGACCCCCGAGTACTGTTACTGAGCCCGAGTACTGTTACTGACCCCCGAGTACTGTTACTGAGCCCGAGTACTGTTTCCTCTCTCTCTCTCTCTCTCTCTCTCTCTCTCTCTCTCTCTCTCTCTCTCTCTCTCGCCCCCTCCCTCCTCTCTTTCCCTCCTAAACTGCTTCTTTCTGTGCCCTGTCACTTTCCTGGTGGAGGGTGGGGCACCTGCCGGTCTCCATGACGACAGTGTTACTGCGTTGCCTGGAATGTTCCGCAGTACGAGCAGCGGCGCCACATTATCGCTCAAATATGTGGAGGCCTGATCCGCGGAGACGCTCTGTTATTTTACAGATAAAACACCAACTCCAACGGACTACAGCACATGGTTAATGCCATACTGTGGAACATTTCAGGAAAATGTATGAAATTGTACCTTATCATCCTAACCGTTCACTCCGCTCTCAAAATGCTGCACTATTGGTGGTTCCTAGAGTCGCTAAAAGTACTTTAGGAGGTAGAGCTTTTAGGTACCAAGCACCCTTGTTGTGGAATCAGCTCCCTGCTCATGTCAAAGAAGCTGACACAGTCTCTACATTTAAGATTAGGCTCAAAACGTTCCTCTTTGAATCAGCTTATGGTCAGGTCAGTTAGGAACAGAAACTAAACCCATAGGCCTAGTTAAGCTGCTCTAGGAGATATATTACTGGGGAAAGTATGGCAACTTGAGCACTGTCCTCTGGTTTCTCCTACTTTTTCTCCTCCTACTGTTAAGAATATTCAATTACTAGTTCATTCGTAGTCTGTTCTTTGCTATTCACATGTTGTCCCTGTCCCACTCCCCTTTTGGGGAGTGTAACTGTTTCAGATGCTGCTGTTCCAGTTTGGACCGCTGCTGCCCCCTAGTGTCGAGGACCTAGACCCCTCCTCTCCTTCCCTATCCTGGATTAACTGTCCTCGTCCTGCTAGATTAGTAGTTTCATCTGCCTGTCCGTCCTTAGGAGTGGATCTCTCCTTCACTGTGGTTCTCCTCGAGGTTTCTCCGTTTTCCCATTGGGTTTTTTGGAGTTTTTCCTTGCCGAGAAGGAGGGTCTAAGGACAGGAGATGCTGGGACAATCATCCATTTGCCTGCTTGTTGTTGGACATTCTGTATTTTTGATTTATGAATGTTTCTTCTGCTTTATTAATCAACAATTTTGTGAAGTCCGCTGAGATAACTCTTGTTGTGATTTTGGGCTATACAAAAATAAATTGAATTGAATTGAAAAAACTATACAAGTTCTATGGAAATGAGCAGGAGGCAGAAAAAGACCACAGAGCATCTTTAAAATGAACGGCACGTGAGATTTTTGGGAGTTCATACTTTGTTCTAACTACAAATAAACTAAATACACTACAAACGAATGAAAATTTTGATTTTTAATTTAAAAAAACGGTTTTCCCAGAAACGAAAGAAACAAATTCAGATCAAATATTTTACCGAGAACAATTTGAAAACAGATTTATTCTTAATGACCCAAACACTGGTCATGACGGCCCATTTATTTAGAATTTCTCTCATAGAAAATTATTTTTGTGCCCATGAGCCAACGAGTCCAGGCCCCTGAAAACAACAGGACGCCATCTTGGATTCACCTGCCGAGTTTAGAGTTCAGTGACCGGCAGGTGAAGGATCTGGGGACAGGGTCAGAGGTCATTCTAGAACCTTTTATAAAACAGTGAGAGCAGGATTCACACAGCTCCTTTAAGTGAACGTGTTTTCAGAGTTCATACTTTGTTCTAACTACAAAGAAACTACAAAGAAACTGCAAATAAATGAAATAAACTGCAAATAAAAATAAACGAGCAGGGCAGTGGGAGTCACAAACGAGCTGATCTGAAGTGAAGAGGCTTTTAGCAAACGGAGATTTCGCCGAGTCTGTGTCAATGAGAAACACAAACCACGGTGAAACTTTTAAAAACACCAACCAAAGAAAGGCTGAAACATCTAAATAAAGATTATTTACGAATTTACAAGTATTTTTGACATTTTTATTTCATAATGTCATGGTCTTTGTTGTAAAAGTGACGTGTTTAGAGTCGGTGTTGTCACGATACTAAAACTTCTTGATTTCGATACTAAAGAATATAATTAAAACTCAATACTGATTCTCACGCCCAAATCATCATTTTAAAAGTTTTTTTTTTTTTTTTTTACAAAATTGTACTTTTTAATACCACACAACAGAATTCATTGAGTTTATCACACCACCTCACTGCAGTTAACACTAAAAACTGTTTAAAGGTCACACAAAAGTGACTCCTGTGAGCTTTAAGTTGTCTCCAAAGCTCCAACGCTCTGTTCCACCTTGTGATGTCATCAAGTGGTCGTTTTAACAGCTCCTTTTACTTTTAGTTCAGTCGAAATTGACAATTTTACAATCAGATGAAAAAATATCTGATTGACTAATTTCTGCTGAAGAAAATTCAGCACAAATTTGCATCAAAATTACGACTTTTGAATATCTCCAAATCTGTGCAAAACTTTTACTCTCAAAGTACATTTTAAACAGTTACTTTAATACTTTTACTTAAGTAGATTTTTTCATGTGATACTTTTACTTTTACTTGAGTATCTTTTGCCCCTGTATCTTTGACTTAAGTCACAAAACTGAGACTTCTTCCACCTCTGCCTTCAGGTCCATGTTTACAGAAGCACAAAGTACTGCACATTTATACTCAAGTAAAAGTACAGATACATGGATAAAAATGTACTCAGTTACAAGTAAAAGTGCAAAGTACTCATGAAAAACTACAGGACTGAAATGATCCAAATGATTCTAGTGAAGGTGTGTGGAGTTTAAAAACACAGTGGAGCACTTCCTGTATCACCACATGATGACATCACAAGGTGGAACAGAGTGTTTTCAGTTTGAGAGAAGAACTCGTGTTAAATCTGCAGGTTTGTGTGTTAAACATGTGAAACAAACACAACTCTAGGTGTTTGTGACGAGGAAACGACATCAGGACAGAAAACACTAATCGTCATTTGGATAATTAAGAAACGTCGAATTTTGTCGAGTTTCTGATTTGATTATTTGATTTCAGGATCGATTAAAGTTCAGAGGAGCTGCCCACAGTTTCAGTAGTTTTAGTATCGATTAGTATCAGATTTTTATACTTTTGCCCGCCCTGCTGCTGAGGTCTGATCACTGTCACAACAAAATACGACTACGATTAAACAGGTTATTTTTCACAGTCGACTAGTCACGATTAATCGATGAATCGTTTCCCATTTCGAGGCTGCAGATGTGCGCGTGTGAGTGTCGCGTACCTGTCCGCGAGGGTCGCGTGTGTCCCGCTCATTGGCGCGGTCCGGTGCCTTTGCGCAGATTTTACTTCAAAACCATGACGCTCCTCCCGCAGTCCGCAGATCCACGCGCTCCTCCCGCAGTCCGCAGATCCACGCGCTCCTCCCGCAGTCCGCAGATCCACGCGCTCCTCCCGCAGTCCGCAGATCCACGCGCTCCTCCCGCAGTCCGCAGATCCACGCGCTCCTCCCGCAGTCCGCAGATCCACGCGCTCCTCCCGCTCCACTTTTGCACTAAACTCACGGAAAAGCCGCTCCCGTGGGCCGCTCGGCTCCTCCGCGTGCCATGAACCAGCCCCTGAAAACACTTGAACACAACTTTTCCCGAGCGACAGCGGGGCGACACGACATCCTCTCCCTGGAAAAATGCGTCAAACTTCGGACAGCGACTCCAAACAGTCCCGCCCCCCGGTCACCGCGCAGGCCGCGCCGCGTTCCGCTCGGTCCGGTGGAAGTGGAAAAACGGAGCCGAGGCGTGGAGTGGGTCAAGTCCGCCCAGAGCGCATCCTCCTCGGCGTCTGCTCGCGTCTGTGCCCCGGGCGGAGACACAGGGGCTGGGGTGGGAAAAAGGAAATACCCCCACCCCCCAACCCCACGAATGTGCGCGAGAGGAAACCCACCGTGTGCGGCGTTCACGGGCCGTGCGTAAAACCAAAGAGGCCAGGGCAGGACGCACGGACACTCGGCGGTGAGGCCTTCAGGTGACAGAGTAAAAGTAGGAAAGTACTGCCCTTATGTACATTGATGTGGTATCTGTACTTTACTTTAGTCGATTTTGAACTAAATACTTTTTACTTTTACTTGAGTACATTTAGAGCAGATATTTGTACTTTCTACTCCACTACATTTTAGAACAGGACTGAAAAGTAAAAGTATTTTTATTAGTTTGAGAGCTGCAGAAAAGGCTGAGGGTTTATTTGAACACGATCAGAATTTGAGAAACACAAAAATACAAATAAAAACAGATGGAAAAATATTTGATTCACTCATTTCTGTTCTGGAATCTGCATCAAAATCACTGTTGAATATCTCAAAATCTGCACAAAATACTTTACTCTCAAAGTACATTTTAAACAGTTACTTTAATGCTTTTACTTAAGTAGATTTTTTCATGTGATACTTTTACTTTTACTCCTGTATCTTTACTTTTACTTAAGTAACAGAACTGAGTACTTCTTCCACCTCTGCCTTCAGGTCCATGTCAGTACTGCAAATTTATACTCAAGTAAAAGTACAGATACATGGCTAAAAAGTACTCAGTTACAAGTAAAAGTGCAAAGTACTCATGAAAAATACTACTCACAGCACTAGTGTAGTTTTTAAATTTGTATTTTATAAATCAGCTCATTTCAAACCACGACGACTTGGTTAAAATTCTACTCAGTTACAACGGTGCAGATTTAAAGGGCCGAAGTCGTTTCCTCGTCACAAACACCTGGATATTTAGACTCGCTTCATTTCTCAAACTGAAAACACTCTGTTCCACCTTGTGATGTCATGTGGTGATACAGGAAGTGCTCCACTGTGTTTCTAAACTCCACACACCTTCACTAGAATCATTTGGATCATTTCAGTCCTGGAATTGTCGATCTCGACTGAACTAAAGGTAAAAGGAGCTGTTCACTTGAAAACTCCCACTTGATGACATCACAAGGTGGAACAGAGCGTTTGGAGCTTTGGAGATGTAGACAGACTAATAATAAAGAGTTCCTCAAACATGTGAATGAAACAAACACAACTCCAGCTCTGTTTTTCAGGAGGAACATCAGAACATCTGAACATTAGGACAGGACTTAAAGCTCAGAGTCGTTTGTGTGATTCAGGAGATTTAATTTGAAGATGCAAATGAAGCAATAAACTGCTCCACTGGCCTATAACGTCTGTGCCTGAGGTCGGATGGAGTTTTATTGCAGTTTGTGTTCAAAGTGTGACAACAGCACCACCTGCAGGAAGGAGCAGGCAGTTCCGCCGCCAACATTTAGAACCTGAAGAGAAAAGGAGCCCAAGTTATTTCCTCTGTGTTATTATTGTGTAAAAACAAAAAAGTAATGAAGATTTTGAAGTGCACGTTTTTGGAAAGAGCAACCTACTGTTTAATTATTTTAGGCAAATCATTTAAAAGAGGCTCGGAGCTGTTCGTGGAGGGTGAAGAGAACTGTTTTCATCTCTGTGTGTGGCTCTGACGTCTCTGTGAGCCTAAACAGATCATTAAATGTGCCGTGTGTGTCTTATGCTGTTGGCAGTGCCCGTCCTCCTCACCTCTGGAGATCAGTGTTTGTTGTGGCTGAGGGAGACTTTTTTACTAAAGGTGAGACACAGACTGTGCAGGTATCAATAAGACATAAATGATATAAATGTAAATTAGAGAAGTAAAAAACAAATCCCGTAATATAAAAACAGAATATCACAGTTATAAACAGGAGTCATGAGGAACAGGGCAAAGATGAAATGATGATTGACAGAAAGTTCTTCTCAGTCTCAGTTTATGGACAGGCTCATGTGAAGCTCAGAACCTCCAGAATTCCCTCCCTGAGCTGCAGAGGCTGCACTAGCACTGACTCTGGGGTTTAGGGAGTGACCGTTCAGATCAGAAACCTTGGAGTCCTATTTGATCAAGAGCTCTCATTTAAAGCACACATAAGCCATGGCTGTAAAACGGCTTATTTTCATTTACGCAATATAGCCAAAATTAGAAATGTACTGCCAAAAAATGATGCTGAAAAACTTGTCCATGCTTTTGTCACTTCGAGGTTAGACTACTGTAACTCCCTGCTTGCAGCTTGCCCTAAAAGCTCTATAAAAAGCCTTCAATTGGTTCAAAATGCAGCAGCAAGAATACTAACAGGTACTAAAAAACGAGAGCACATTACTCCAGTATTAAAAAATCTTCATTGGCTTCCGGTTGAGTTTAGAGTAAAATTTAAAATTCTTCTTCTAACCTATAAAGCTGTAAATGACATGGCCCCTTCCTACATTAAAGATGAAATTGTACCTTATCATCCTAACCGTTCACTCCGCTCTCAAAATGCTGCACTATTGGTGGTTCCTAGAGTCGCTAAAAGTACTTTAGGAGGTAGAGCTTTTAGGTACCAAGCACCCTTGTTGTGGAATCAGCTCCCTGCTCATGTCAAAGAAGCTGACACAGTCTCTACATTTAAGATTAGGCTCAAAACGTTCCTCTTTGAATCAGCTTATGGTCAGGTCAGTTAGGAATAGAAATTAAACCCATAGGCCTAGTTAAGCTGCTCTAGGAGATATATTACTGGGGAAAGTATGGCAACTTGAGCACTGTCCTCTGGTTTCTCCTACTTTTTCTCCTCCTACTGTTAAGAATATTCAATTACTAGTTCATTCATAGTCTGTTCTTTGCTATTCACATGTTGTCCCTTGTCCCACTCCCCTTTTGGGGAGTGTAACTGTTTCAGATGCTGCTGTTCCAGTTTGGACCGCTGCTGCCCCCTAGTGTCGAGGACCTGGACCCCTCCTCTCCTTCCCTGTCCTGGATTAACTGTCCTCGTCCTGCTAGATTAGTAGTTTCATCTGCCTGTCCGTCCTTAGGAGTGGATCTCTCCTTCACTGTGGTTCTCCTCGAGGTTTCTCCGTTTTCCCATTGGGTTTTTTGGAGTTTTTCCTTGCCGAGAAGGAGGGTCTAAGGACAGGAGATGCTGGGACAATCATCCATTTGCCTGCTTGTTGTTGGACATTCTGTATTTTTGATTTATGAATGTTTCTTCTGCTTTATTAATCAACAATTTTGTGAAGTCCGCCGAGATAACTCTTGTTGTGATTTTGGGCTATACAAAAATAAATTGAATTGAATTGAATTGAATCAGAGACATTTTAGGTTTAAACACACTGGATTTCAGCTTTGAACCAGCAACCCACATGAGAGAGTCATGTGACGCTCATTCTGCGTTCTGATTGGATACTCGTCTTGAACCAAAACACCAAAGAGTAAATCAGCATTACAGTTGTTATCAGTAAACTCAGTCAATTTGAACATGTTTACTTCAGACTTGGGGACAAAAGTAGGTCAGGTTTATAAAATTTAAAATGAAAATTGTATAAAGTGACTAGATGTCCCCGTTTACCCGGGACAGTCCCAGTTCTGAGTCCTGTGTCCCCTGTTCCTACAGATTTATCCAAAACCACTGATTTGCCCCAGTTTTATACAATAAATGTCCCAGGTGTCCCTATTTTTGTCCAATCTGATCCCTGCCAACAGTAAAAAGACATAAACTGTCATTTGTTGAGGTAAAATACAGAAAAGCTGCTTAAAAATGACCAAAACACAAAGAAAACATGACTATGCTGACTCTTATGATCGTCATAAATGGGACAACAATTTGGAACCATTTTCCTTAATTTCGCACTTGTTTCACAATTTTATTATTACCAGCCTCCACAAACTGGGGGTGTCCCAGTTTTTTATTTTGAAAATCTGGTCCCCCTAAAATTGTACATCCAGTTTCAATGTAAATATGTAAAGTTCTGCAGTATTTCTTAGTTGTCATGTGATGTGGTCATATAAAAATAGGGCATTTCCTGTGTAAAAATACAAAAATAAATCTGAAAGAGCCTGGTGTAAACACAAGCGCCTCTAAACGCGCTCACGCTGTTGCTCCTCTGCGCCTCCAGGGGGCAGCAGTCCGCGCGCACGCCCGTCTCACCGTCATGACGTCACCCCGGCCAGCGGCGCTAGCTCCGTTAGCCTCCGTTAGCTCCTCACATAAACATTGTGTGATTTTCCTGCGCTTTTTCTGCATCTGCCGCCTCCACGCGGGACAGACGATGGTTTGGCGCTAACAGAGCGTCATGTCGGCTCAGACTGCGCCGTCAGGAACCGCCCCGAGGCTTTAATAGTCTCTGATCATCAACGGTAAGAGGTTTTACCCGGGTTTGGTCCGGTGCTAACGATGCTAACGATGCTAATGATGCTAATGATGCTAAGGGACAGCCTAAAGGGACAGGTGAGAGCTCCGAGTGACCGCGGACACGTCACTTTCACCACGACATTAAAGATGTGGATTCATCTGAGCCTTTGCGTGTCAAATTTAAGTTTAATCCGGTGAAATGGGATGTGGAGGTACCGGTTGTTTCTCTCTGCAGATCAGATGGAGGCTCCGTGCGTTTGGCCACAGATGAAACATTTAAGAGCCAAAGAAACACAAAAGAAACACAAAATAAACGTGATGACACGAGTACAGCTGCGCTTTTCACAGGTGACAGGCTGTAGTGTTTATTTCACGTTAGAATACTGTGGAAATCTGCAGGGCCGCGGTCCACGGAGGCCTGAGCTTCTTGTTTTGCATCGAAATACCGCGATAATCTGACCGATGTCCGGAGAAAAGGCCAATATTACACCAAACTTTTCTTCTGTCTTATTCTAATGTTCTGATGTCGCTTCCTCCTCACACACACACCTGGAGTTGTGTTTTGTTTCATTCACGTGTTTAACACACAAACCCTGAAGATTCAGCACAAGTTCTTCTCTCAAACAGAAAAAAAAACCACTCATGTCATGTCATGTGGTGATACAAGAAACGCTCCACTGTGTTTTTAAACTCCACACACCTTCACTAGAATCATTTGGATCATTTCAGTCCTGGAATTGCCAAACTTGAAGCTACTGTTTTAGTTTGTTTTTCACCAGAAGGTTTTGTAGAATAGTAAAATGCACTTCTAGTGTAGAGTGAGTGTAGAGAGAGGAACTTTATGGACTAATTTGAGTGCTTTGTATGTTTTTTTGTTTGTTTGTTTGTTTTTTCAACTATGGACCGAATAATATTTGTGTCTGAAATAAATAAATAAATAAATAATAATAATAATAATAACAATTACAACAATATTTATTATTGTTATTATTATTATAAATAATTCAGTTCAATTTAGGTTAAAAAAAATAGCTGCTAACTTAAAACTACCACTTGATGACATCACAAGGTGGAACAGAGCGTTTGGAGCTTTGGAGATGTAGACAGACTAATAATAAAGAGTTCCTCAAACATGTGAATGAAACAAACACAACTCCAGGTGTTTTTGAGGAGGAACATCAGAACACGTGTTAAATCTCACAGGGTCAGTTTGTGTAACTTATTTCTGTGTTTCAGATGACATCACAGCATTCGTTAGGCCAATGTTAATACAGACGAGGAGCAGCTCAAATTAAAACAGTATGGAAGATCATTTAAACTCTGAAAAAACATGTTTGAATTATTTTTATTTTGAATCTCAGTTAAATAAGTTTATATGTACATTTTCAAAGGGTTTAAAATTATATATATATATATATATATATATATATATATATATATATATATATATATATATATATATATATATATATATAAAAATATATAAAAATATATATCGATTGATTCTGCCTTGGCGTCTTGGATCTTTGCTGTGGAATTTTACTCTGAATTTAACACTCAGAATTTTACACTCTGAATTTAGACTGTTGAATTTGGGGACTTGAAAATATCTGTGCTGAATATATAAAAGGTGAAATCTTTATTTTGAATTTGAAACATACTGAAAAAGTACACTTAAAATTTCATCAACTAAAATTCAGAATAAAAATAATTCAGACATCTTTTTTCAGACTTAAAAAATTCAAAGTGAGAAATTCAGTGGTATTTAAAATAAAAAATCTAATGGAACAAATAATTTTCCATAAAACAGTTAAAATGCAAAATGATGTTGTAATACAGTGAGTTCTTGGGTTTAATCAATAATTGAAAATACCAGGTTCAGCATTTGTGAATTCACCTTTTGGAGATTTCCTGGTTAAATCCAGTGCATTCAAAAGGGAAATCTGACTGTCGCCCCCATCTGAGAGGATGACGTCATTACATTCTACATCAGGGGTCTCCAACCTGCAGCTCAGGAGTTACCAGTTCCACCTCTCCGCCCCCTTCCAAGTAGCTCGCCAAGGGATTTCAGAATTAAACCATTGTGCTGAATGACAAAACTGTGGTTAATTTCATGCCTGTTACCGTTGTAAATGTATAATTTATATTTAGTATATATATAATTTTGCAGCCCAATTTGTGCACTAATAAATGGAATTTAAATTTATGTTTTCTGGGCGTCTAACTGCACCCCAAGGCTCGCCCTCTTTCTTATAATCGTCTCAATTTCTTGCAACCGCTAAAATGAGAAACTCTCTGGCATTTTCGTTTTGTAAAAGAAGCTCATCGGAGGGAAAAGTTTGGAGACTCCTGTTAGAGAATCTGAAAACCACCAACACAATGAGTGACCCGTGTGAACGTTTGTGTTGCCGCAGCCCATGATACAGCTGGAGAAGCCCGCGCTGCCAGGGACCATGCCCGTGGTGTGGCCCACCATCCTGGACCTGGGCAGGGACGAGTGCAAACGCATCCTCCGCAAACTGGGTAAGACAGGCACCAGGCTGGCACCTCCACCAAACTCCACCCACCTCCACCAAACTCCACCCACCTCCACCAAACTCCACCCACCTCCACCCAAGTGTGGTTAGGGCTTTATGTGACTGCATATGTACACAGAGTAGGGCTGGTATCATTCAGAAGTTGCCGATACGATACATACCTCGATACAGAGGCTTCAATACGATGTGTTTTTCGATACAGTGCACTTTAAATTCAGTACAATTCGATATATTTCAAATCGATTCGATACGGTTCAGTGAAAAACAAAGGCTAAATCATGGCTCTGATACTAAAAGTCTGCCACACATTTTACTCAAAATACTGAAACTGTCAATGTAGCTCTTGCACAAAATAATTTAGTAAAATATACCTAAAAATACTCTTGGTGATATACATAAATACATCCCATCAAATTATCCGAATAGTAAAAAGAGTATTGTTACTTCAAAATAATATTACTCAAGTAGAAGTACAAAGAAGTGCTCCAAGAAATGACTCGAGTAACAGTAAAAAAGTATTTGGGAAACCTAAAAGAGTCATTTGAATTTGAAGTGAATGTAATTTGACAAAACATGAAATAAGTCCCAAAATGTGGTGTTTTCAAAGGACAGACACAAAAATGAGACAAACTAAATCAGATCTGAAGAAGCTGCAAGAAACACAAACGTTCAAATTGTCACATGAAGCTTTTGTCACTTTAGACTCGCTCACAGTGGGAAGAGGAAGCATGACTTTTACTCAAGAGTACTGCTACTCCAATACAAATATTACTGAAGTAGGAGTAAAAGTACAATTTCTTTCAAAAGTTACTCAAGTAAATGTAGCTGAGTATTCCCTGCCTCGTGTGATTTCGTGTGGACGTTCCTGTCTGTGTCTGTTTCAGAGCTGGAGGCCTACGCTGGGGTCATCAGCGCCTTGAGGGCCCAAGGAGACCTCACAAAGGACAAGAAGGACCTTCTGGGAGAGCTCACAAAGATCCTGGGGTACCTGCTCTTTAACTCTGTGACTGGCCTGAAAACACTGTTCTGTCCGTAGTGATTATAGATTAAGAACATAGTGTTATAGAAGAACATCTAGAGCTTTTGTGAGTTCTGTACTTCTAACCTCTGATCGTTCTGTTCTGATTGTGACATTTTAAATCACAATATTGATCTAAAGTGGAGTCCAATGGAGCTGACGTGGCCGTAAACGTCATGACAACAAAGAACCAGGACTAGACCAGGACTAGACCAGGACTAGAGCAGGACCAGAGCAGGACCAGACCAGGACTAGACCAGGACTAGACCAGGACTAGACCAGGACCAGAGCAGGACCAGAGCAGGACCAGACCAGGACCAGAGCAGGACCAGAGCAGGACCAGACCAGGACTAGACCAGGACTAGACCAGGACTAGACCAGGACTAGACCAGGACTAGACCAGGCTGTGGGCCCCTCCTGTGGATAGTTGCACATCGCACTAGAGCAGAACATTTTTTTTACATTTGGACCAAAATGGAATCATGCAGGTGACAGGCCACCTCCAGAAAATTACGTACTATAACTTTAAAGGTCCATATCACACTGATCTGTTCTATTGTCGTTTCCTCACACACACCTGGAGTTGTGTTTGTTTCATTCACATGTTTAACACACAAACCTGCAGATTTAACACAAGTTCTTCTCTCAAACTGAAAACACTCTGTTCCACCTTGTGATGTCATCATGTGGTGATACAGGAAGTGCTCCACTGTGTTTTTAAACTCCACACACCTTCACTAGAATCATTTGGATCATTTCAGTCCTGGAATTGTCGATCTCGACTGAACTAAAGGTAAAAGGAGCTGTTCACTTGAAAACTACCACTTAATGACATCACAAGGTGGAACAGAGCGTTTGGAGCTTTGGAGATGTAGACAGACTAATAATAAAGAGGTCCTCAAACATGTGAATGAAACAAACACAACTCCAGGTCTGTTTCAAACTCTGATGATTGTTTCCTTGGGCAGGATTTCCACAGAGCGTCATCGTGCTGAGGTCCGCAGAGCTGTGAACGATGAACGCCTCACCACCATCGCCTACCAGTGAGTACACAGACACACACAGACGCACACAGACGCACACATACGCACACACACAGACAGTCGGTTGGTCAAAGAGCTTCACATATAAAGTCCTTGGACCTTAAATGAAGCTCATCGAGGCCAGCAGTTATAGGAGCAAGATCGAGTTCCATATTTGGAATTTCGTCCGCGAGTATCATAGCGACCAAACCGTCCCTGCTGTTGTTGTTGACGTGTGTGCTCTCTTGTTCTCTGTCCGCCCTCGCAGCATGTCCGGTCCCAACAGCTCCTCCGAGTGGTCGATAGAGGGACGGCGCCTGGTGCCGCTCATGCCCAGGCTGGTCCCTCAGACGGCGTTCACCGTCTCCGCCAACGCCGTGGCCAGTGCGACGGCCAGTCAGAACGCCACGCTGCTGCTGCCTGCCCAGACGGGAAACAAAGAAGGTGTGTCACATCTTCACCAGCGTTGATACTTTGCAGTGACGTCACGCTGGGGGTGTTCTACATGTGTGCCAATGGTGGAATGTTCATCAGTTACCATGGAGACACAATGCAAACATTAGCAAACACGTCAAAAACGTTTTTAAGATTGTCTGACACATTTTCACGAGCCTGTGATCAAAACAAGGTCCTGTTCAAGGACCATCATGGTCCTGTTTAGATGTTTAGGTGTCAGCAACATTCTCTGGGGGTGTGATGTTAACTGAGGCACTGCTCTGTCTGAAGCTCTATTAGTTTAATTTGAGCTTTATTTTAACACAATCTGACCATAAAAGAGCTGACTTAGCTGAACTTTTTCAGACATTAAAAACTCATCAGCATGTGTTTGTTAATGTGTGCATTGTGTCTCCATGGTAACTGCTGAACATTAAACCATAGAGCTACATGTAGAACACCACCAGCGTGACGTCACTTCACGCTGGTTTCAGTAGGTCTCTTGGCACTGGCCGCTCAGAGGGGGATGAGTGTGTGTGTGTGTTTCAGTGGTGGTGTGTTACTCGTACACCAGCACCACAGGGACCCCCAGCTGTGCCACGGCCGCCGGGGCCGTGATCGGGGCCACGGTCAAGTCCCCCCGGCCCCCCAGCCCCTCCTCCAACGTGGTGGTGCTGCCCAGCGGAAGCACCGTCTATGTAAAGAGTGAGTGGCACTAACACACTCCAGCTGTTCACACTAAAGAGTGACACTAACACACTCCAGCTGTTCACACTAAAGAGTGACACTAACAAACTCCAGCTGTTCACACTAAAGAGTGACACTAACACACTCCAGCTGTTCACACTAAAGAGTGACACTAACAAACTCCAGCTGTTCACACTAAAGAGTGACACTAACACACTCCAGCTGTTCACACTAAAGAGTGACACTAACACACTCCAGCTGTTCACACTAAAGAGTGACACTAACACACTCCAGCTGTTCACACTAAAGAGTGACACTAACACACTCCAGCTGTTCACACTAAAGAGTGACACTAACACAGTTCAGTTAGTAATAATAATCTGTATTTATATGGCACTTATGCTATAATAGTGCTTTCCACAACAAGAATATGTATTATATAGTGTATATATGTGTAGTGTATATTATATTATATTATATTATATTATATTATATTATATTATATTATATTATATTATATTTAAACAAATACATCAGCAGACGCTGTACATAAGATAAACATTACATAAGACATGGAATCTGAAGATAAAACATGGTTAAAATCGACAGGAAACAAATATTAAAGTTTATTCTTTTGAGTGTTTCTAAAAAGTGAGAGAATGAGAAAATGAGACGTGTCGTCTGCCTAAGAGCAGGAGGTAAAGAAATATGTGTTTACAAAAAAATCACACAAAGATGTGTTTTTTACTCCTAAATAATGTTTGTGTGATTGACCTCCATCAGTGTTTAAAGAGCATTTGGAGTCAGTGAATAAAACACATACACATGGTGTGTGTGCGTGTGTGTGTGTGTGTATAATAACAGTTGTCTAACACTTTGTGTGTATATAATAACAGTTGTGTACCACTCGTGGTGCTGTAGGTGTGAGCTGCTCTGATGAAGAGGAGAAGCCTCGTAAGCGCAGGAGGACCAGTTCTTCTGGTTCTCCGCCCGTCGTCCTGAAGGAGGTGTCCAAAGTGTCTCCTCCTCCCTCCAAGAGCATCAGTGTGCCCGTTAGTGCCAGCCCCAAGATGGGCACCATCATGCAGAGTATCGCCAACTCCCTGCCCCCGCACCTGTCCCCTGTCAAGATCACTTTCACCAAACCCACCATCCAGACCACCAATGCCACCACACAGAAGGTCAGCCGCACATCGTAACATCATGGGGGGGTGTTCTACATGTATCTCTATGGAGTTACCAGCGGAGTTTCCTTTTCCACAGAATAAGACCAGAACACACTTGGCTCCTCTTTTTAATTGTAATGGAATCGTACAAGAACCACACAAGATCTTAGATCTTAATGAACTCATTTTTCATGAATCATCCACAGAAACGTTCATCTGTGGTTTTGATCTTAGAATTCTGCTCTATTAATTCTGCTCTATATTCTACACACACACTGTGTGTCCTCTGTGTGTCCTCTGTGTGGTTCTGGTCCATTCTGTGTGGTTCTGGTCTGTTCTTTGTGGTTCTGTGTGTGGTTCTGGTCTTATCACTGGAGCAGTACCTGAGCTGAGCACTGGGGGCAGTAGTGAACACAGCTCCACAGTGGAAGATGAACTTTTTCGACGTGACGAGAAGCAGCTCAAAACAAACACACACTTCTGTCTCCTCACTTTCTCATCTCTTTTCTCACAGATGTGTCAAAAACCTGACTGAGCGCCGTCTGGTGGTGGTTTAACAGAACACAGTTTTGACATTAGAAACATTTGGAAGTATAAATACAGTGACAGTTTCTGCGTTTGGAACTCGCACATCTGTTCATGTATGAAAGAGGAGCAGAGACGAGCCTTACCCGTGGAACAGCGTTTGACCTTTTGACCTTTTGCGTTGCAGGTGATCATCGTGACCACGTCTCCCAGCTCTGGGTTTGTCCCCAACATCCTGTCCAAGTCTCATGCCCACAACAGCGCCGCCATGTCCAAACTGAGCTCCTCAGCGCTGACCCCGCCCTCTCACAAACAGACCGTGGTCTTTCCCTCCACCTCCAGCCCCTCCCACACCATCGCCGTGACGACCGTGGTCTCCTCCTCCCCCTCCGTCCTCATGTCCACTGTGGCTCCATGTGAGTTTGACTCTGACTCCAGGTCAGATAACAGCTCAGGTTTAGTCCAGACTCCGAGTTCACCTAAACCCTGAGTCAGTCGCTATGGAAACGCACTCTGTGACCCTGACCTGGTCCAGAACAAGTTTATTCCTCGAGCCCAGAGTTAAACCTGAGTCTGCTCCTGAAGCTCTGATTGGAGGTCACAGGTCACTTCCTCTTTCACAACAACAGGAACAGTTAAAACAAGGTTTAATTATGAGAATTTCACTTTATAAAGAGAACACTTTCATACATTTTGTTTGTATTTATAATTTATAAAATGGTATCTCTGATTATGATAACTTCTTAAATTTAGTTCTATTTCATCCCTTCTGACCACCAGAGGGCGGTGCTGAAAGCACTGAATGTTCCCTTCGCACATGCGCAGTTCGAGTAGTTATACCAAATGAGTCACACTTGTGACCCAGGATGACGCCCCGGAGACAATATAGTCCCCCGTCATCCGTGACTCTGTTCCTCTTTTCTTCTCGTGTGCAGTTCGTTCTACATGGCGTTAGCCATAACCTAGAGCTTGTATTGTTTTCTGTCGCCGGATGCCCTTTCACCGTCGGTTGGAGCCGCGGCTTTTCGCCCTCCGAGGGCTGCGACAGTGTACGATTTGCTGGAGGATTGAAGGTACCACTTTGAATATATTTAATGAATCCTTTTGTTTGTGGCGTTCGCGCCCCTCTACTACCACTTGGTTTCGAGTTCCCTATAATCTGTTTGCTATAAACTGTTCTTTAGTGAAGGCTGCGTTCACGTGCCCTCTCCTAACATTTGGCTTGAGTTTACGATACTCAGTTTGCTATAAACTGTTCTTTAGTGACGGCTGCGTTCGCGCCCCCTCTCCTGACATTTGGTTTCGAGTTTACGATACTCAATACTCTGTTCTTTAGTGATGGCTGCGTTCGCGCACCCTCTCCTACCACTCGATTTCGAGTTTGCAATACTCAGTTACGATACTGTTCTTTAGTGAAGGCTGCGTTCGCGCACCCTCTCCTACCACTTGGCTTGGGTTTACGATAATCAGTTTACTGTAAACTGTTCTTTAGTGGTGGCTGCGTTCGCGCCCCCTCTCCTACCATTTGGTTTCGCGTTTACAATACTCGGTTTACAATACTCTGTTCTTTAGTGACGGCTGCGTTCGCGCGCCCTCTCCTAACACTTGGTTTCGAGTTTGCAATACTCAGTTTACGATACTGTTTTTTAGTGACAGCTGCGTTCGCGCGCCCTCTCCTAACACTTGGTTTCGAGTTTACGGTACTCAGTTTCCGATACTCTATTCGTTGGTGAAGGCTGCGTTTCCGCACCCTCTCCTAACACTTGGCTTGAGTTTTTGCTTTTTTACCTCTCTGGTGAAGGTCGCGTTCACGCACCCTCTCCCGTCGGATCGTTTACGTTTTGTGCTATCAGAGCTACCCTGTAGATGGGCATTTGCTAACGTTGTTAGCCACTTTGATTTGTACTTTTTTGTGGCCGCGTTCTCTTCTGTACTGTTATTTTGATTATCTGGGCCCTAATTGGCGAAGGCAGCGTTCGCGCCCCCACTCCCAGTTTTGGTTTTTTGCGGACCACATACTACCTGTCATACTTAGCAGGTGTTTTCATATTGTGTACCTTGGTCGGTGAAGGTTGCGTTCCCGCCCCCTCTCCCACCTTGGTTTCTCTGCTTACCAATTGACCGCTGTCTAGCTGTCTCAATTCTCTCCATCTATACTGGTTGTGATTGACCGCTCACACCAGATTGATGGATGGCTCTCATTGTTGTGTGGCCTGTGGGTCCACGCTTCAGGTTGATGATGGCCACGACCTTTGTCCAGCGTGCCTTGGCCCTGACCACTTGAAGGAAGCATTATCAGATAATCCATGCATGAACTGCAGTTACATGCCTCTTGCTGTGGGGTGGCAAGGATGGGACAGCTAAACCCCACAGCAGGTGGTGGTGATCTCCCACCGTCGGGGCAGGTACCATTGCCTCTTCCGAGGCGTTCAAAACGCCTTCCTGAGTCTACGATTACGAGAGCTCCTCCCAAAAAGAGGTCCAGATCTGATCAGGGTCTGGCATCTAAAGTGGAGCAGTTGTCCGCAGAATTGGAAGCGATGAAGTCTTTATTGAAGGCTCATCGTGTGGACACACCTGCTTCGGAGGCTGGGACGTCTCCCCAGCCAATGCCTGTTCTGACCCCGGAGGATGATGTGCTCTCGCTGGCGGCCTCTGCCTCTCATTTCCAGGATGAGGAGGATGCACCGTCCTCGCGTGTTTCTGAGGATGGTTCGTATACTTGCGCACAGAGCCTTGGTAGTGACTCTACCAATAGCTCCATGCGAGATGTTATGCGCAGAGCTCTGGATCGTTTGCTGCTGGAACTTCCGAAACCTGACCAGCCTGGCTTTGGTAGTGCTTTCTTTAGATGCGGGTGTGCCCCTACGCCCTTTGCTGTGCCCCCCTCTGTGGAGTATCTCAGAGAGTTGCATGCCTGTTGGAGGGATCCAAGTGCTTTGTCCAGGCTCTCGTCAGATGGCCGGATTTTAGCCGCTATGCACGATGCAGCAACAGCTGGTTTGGATCGCATGCCTGCTGTTGAACCGGCTGTGGCTTCTCTCATTGTTTCGCCTGAGGAGGCCCTACGGCAAGATGTTAGGTGTCCAAGACCCCAGTGCCGTGTGACTGATGACTTTATCACCAGGGCGTACAACTCTGGTACGCGAGCTGGTCGACTGGGCAATTCTTTAGCACACTTGCTTTTTGCCCTCTCTGCCTCCCTCCAGGAGGGTGATGGTGCTGCGACAGCTGCTGATTTTAGTGATGCAGCACTGCAGGCTTTTGCATTGATGACGAGGGAGCTTGGACGTGTTATGTCCTTTCTGATTCAGGCTCGCCGGCAGATTTGGCTTGCTCAATCTCCCCTGACGGAGGCGTGCCGCAGGACCCTCCGCAGTGTGCCTGTGGCGCCAGGGCAGTTGTTTGGTTCAGCTGCCTTGGAGGCATTGGACCGGACTGTCCAAGCTCGACAGACGAGGCGGCAACTTTCTGGCCTCAGCAGAGCTATGCCTCCTCCTCGGCAACCACGGCGCCCGACTGTTGCCTCCGGTGCTCGGCCACCCCCTCGTGATGGGCCTAGTGATGGATGCTTCCGTCCAGACGGGCCTGGCGGGAATTTTCGTAATGTGCGTCACCATGCAGTGCGGCAGCCCAGAACTGCAGACACGGGCCGCCTCCCTCCCAGGGCCCCTAGGGGCCGTGGGGCCAGAAATTGAAACCTTGAGGCCGGCCGTCGGATGCTTCTCCCATCGGCAGCTCAGTTATTGGGCTGCTCATGCGTCGGATCCATGGGTGGTTGCCACTTTGGCTCATGGATACCGGCTGCAGTTCCGACGCCGGCCACACATGACGGGCCGGGTCAAGATGACGGTAATCAACGACCCGGCGAAAGCTCGAGCACTGGATCAGGAGCTGTCCGCCCTCCTGGCCAAAGGGGCCATCGAAGCAGTAGATCCCCTGCTGCAGCCCAGGGGCTACTACTCCACATATTTCCTTGTGCCCAAAAAGACAGGCGGATTTCGTCCCATTCTGGATCTACGGGGACTCAATCGTTTCATGAAGGTCCTGCCATTCCACATGCTCACCACAGCAGAGGCTCTCCAAGCCCTTGTAGTGGGGGATTGGTTCACGTCTATAGACCTCAAAGATGCTTACTTTCATGTACCCATTGCACCACGGCACCGGAGATTTCTCCGGTTTGCCTATCGGGGCCGTGATTGGCAATTCCAGGTTCTCCCATTTGGGCTCTCCCTCTCTCCCAGGGTGTTCACCCGATGTGTGAAGGCGGCCCTTGCTCCTTTGCAAGCCGCCGGACTGAAGATATTACCATATCTGGACGATTGGCTGGTTTGTGCTCCATCCAAAGTGCGTGTAAAGCAGGACACCGATCGCCTGCTTGCACATGTGGCCTGGTTGGGCTTCACAGTGAATGTGGAGAAGAGCAACCTGATTCCAACCCAGACAACAACTTTTCTTGGTCTGGACTTGGACACTGTGACGATGACGGCTCGCCCGTCCCTTCGTCGCCGAGACGATATTCAAGCTTTGGTCTCTCGCTTCAAACTGGGCAGTCTGCACCCATTTGTCAGCTTTCTTCAGCTCGTGGGAAAGTTGACATCTGTCACACGAGTTGTGCCTCTCGGCCTTCTGTCTTTGCGTCCGCTGCAGAAGTGGCTGAACAGTTTTCATCTGGACCCCACACGGCACCGACGACGGATGCTCAGAGTGACGTGGCCATGTGCCCGTGCACTGACCCCTTGGAGAGACAGGAGCTATTTGTCACAGGGGGTCCCTATGGGTCTAGTGGTGTGTCGCAGGGAGGTGGTCACCACAGACGCCTGCCTCACAGGATGGGGTGCTGTATGGCAGCACAGGACGGCTCAGGGAGTTTGGTCTGCCAGGGATCGTCTGGACCACATAAATGTTTTGGAGTTGCGAGCTGTCCATTTGGCTCTCAGGAGCTTTTTGACACATCTGAGAGGCAAGCATGTTCTTATTCGGTCGGACAACACTTCGACCGTTTATCACATCAACCATCAAGGGGGCATCAAATCAGCACGGCTTCTCAGGGTGTCTCGAGATCTGTTGACATGGGCTGCGTCTCATCTGTCCACACTGCGAGCAGTGTATTTACCGGGAGATGGCAATCAAGTGGTGGATTATCTCTCCCGGAGGGAACCTCTTCCAGGGGAATGGCGTCTCCACCCAGAGGTGGTCCACAGGATCTGGAACCTGTTTGGGCAGGCAGAGGTGGATCTGTTCGCCTGGATAATGGACGGTCTCCATCCACTCTTAAGGTGTATGTTGCTGCTATATCCTGTCATCATGATTTGGTTGGAAGCTGTACAGTTGGAGGCCATAACTTGGTTTCTCTTTTTTTACGGGGTGCTCGCAGGTTGCGCCCACCAACTATACCACGAGCTCCAGTGTGGGACTTGTCGTTAGTCTTGGAGTCTCTCTGTGGCCCTCCATTTGAGCCTTTGGCACAGGCGGACCTCAAGTGGCTTTCGTGTAAGACTGCATTTTTATTGGCTATTGTGTCAGCGAAACGGGTCAGTGAGTTACATGCCCTTTCTGTCAGCCCTTCCTGTCTCAGGTGGAGTCCGGATGGTTCTGGTGTCACGCTGTGGCCAAACACGGCGTTTATGCCGAAGGTGTTGTCCCGTTCTCATTGTAATGTGCCTTTGAGTTTGGCTCGGTTTGAGCCCCTGCTTGGAGAGAGCAGGGACAAGCTGCGGTTGTTGTGCCCGGTCCGGGCGCTGAAAATCTATATTGCAGCCACGGCAGGTATGAGGCGTTCAGACCAGCTGTTCTTGTGTTACGGGGGTGCTAAGAAGGGCTGTCCTCTTTCCAGACACCGCCGTTCACACTGGGTTGTTGAGACCATTCACCATGCCTACTGCATTGCGGGCCGCGACCCTCCATCTGGGGTGAGGGCCCATTCTACTCGAGGCATCTCCACTTCATGGGCGGCCATGAGAGGGGTCCCTTTGGAGACAATATGTGCTGCCGCGTCTTGGGCTTCACCAAGCACATTTGCCAGATTCTACAACGTCAACGTGGTCTCTCCTCATCCACTTGGCGTGGTTCTTCAGGAATTTCTGGGCTCTTCTTACTAAGGTATGTGCTCAGGATTCTTCGTGACATAGCTGGTATTAGTCATTCAGTGCTTTCAGCACTGCCCTCTGGTGGTCAGGAGGGATGAAATAGAACGAAAGTTACGTATGTAACTACGGTTCTATGAATCCCGGATGACCGCCAGAGATACTCTGTCACTCAGGATCCTTGCGTTTCCGTGAGAAGATTCTGTAGGAACAGAGTCACGGATGACGGGGGATTATATTGTCTCCGGGGCGTTATCCTGGGTCACAGGTGTGACTCATTTGGTATAACTACTCGAACTGCGCATGTGCGAAGGGAACATTCAGTGCTTTCAGCACCGCCCTCTGGCGGTCATCCGGGATTCATAGAACCGTAGTTACATACGTAACTTTCGTTTTATTAGCTAAGGTAGAAATATACATTAAGCAATTTTTTGCCTTAATTAAAATTATTTAATGTCTCGTTAAAAGGAACAGTTTGTTACTACAGTCCAAATACTCCATGTGTATAGAACCTTTAAGTGCTACAAGTGCAAAATGTGTAAAATTACTTTAAAGTAAAATAGTGTTTAATGAGCTATAAAAGTGTAAAAACGTATAAAATGTGTTTAGTGACACACTAAACACACAAAACAATTGACGCACTAAAGTATTAGTTCCCATTTTAAAATCAAACCTGAGTCATTTTGGTCCAAATGTAAAAAAAACGTTCTGCTCTAGTGTGACGTGCAGCTGTCCACAGGAGGGGCCCACAGCCTGGTCTAGTCCTGGTCTAGTCCTGGTCTAGTCCTGGTCTAGTCCTGGTTCAGTCCTGGTCTAGTCCTGGTTCAGTCCTGGTCTAGTCCTGGTCTAGTCCTGGTTCAGTCCTGGTCTAGTCCTGGTTCAGTCCTGGTCTAGTCCTGGTTTAGTCCTGGTCTAGTCCTGGTTTGGTTCAGCTCCACTGGTCTCCACAGTTTTCTAAAGCTGAAGTCTGAGCTCTTGTTTCTTTCTGAAGTCGTTTTAGATCAAGATTGAGATTTAAAATGTCACAAATAAAACACTAACCCGCGGCGTCATGAAACTCTAGCAACACAAATGCTCAGTCTTCTTCTGAATCCCGCCTCTCTGCTCGCTCCTGTAGCAGCGCCCTCTGCTGGAGTGAAGGTGGCCGCGGCTCGTCTGCCCTCTCCTAAGACCCTGGTGGGCTCTCCCTCTCAGATCCTCGCCCAGCTGCCCAAACAGCAGCCCCCCAAACCGCTGCAGCAGAGCCCCCCTGTGGGCAGTGCCGGCGTGGGCCAGAGCCCGGGCACCAGCGCCTCCCCGGGAGCCAAACCCACCATCCAGATCAAACAGGAGTCAGGTACGTGTGGGCACAGAGGGGAGGGGCCACAGAGCGGAGGGGGCACAGAGGGGAGGGGCATAGAGAGGAGGGGCCACAGAGGGGAGGGGCACAGAGCGGAGGGGCACAGAGGGGAGGGGCATAGAGAGGAGGGGCCACAGAGGGGAGGGGCACAGAGCGGAGGGGCACAGAGGGGAGGGGGCACAGAGGGGAGGGGGCACAGAGGGGAGGGGGCACAGAGGGGAGGGGCACAGAGGGGAGGGGCACAGAACCGAGGGGGCACAGAGTGGGAGGGGGCACAGAGGGGAGGGGCACAGAGGGGAGGGGCACAGAACCGAGGGGGCACAGAGTGGGAGGGGGCACAGAGTGGGAGGGGGCACAGAGTGGGAGGGGGCACAGAGTGGGAGGGGCCACAGAGGGGAGGGGCACAGAGCGGAGGGGCACAGAGGGGAGGGGGCACAGAGGGGAGGGGGCACAGAGGGGAGGGGCACAGAGGGGAGGGGCACAGAACCGAGGGGGCACAGAGTGGGAGGGGGCACAGAGTGGGAGGGGGCACAGAGTGGGAGGGGGCACAGAGTGGGAGGGGGCACAGAGGGGAGGGGGCACAGAGTGGGAGGGGCACAGAGCGGAGGGGGCACAGAGCGGAGGGGGCACAGACGGGAGGGGCACAGAGGGGAGGGGGCACAGAGCGGAGGGGGCACAGAGCGGGAGCATGCTTCTCTCTGATTGGTTCATCCACCTGTCAATCACTCCCTCTGAAATCAGGAGACAGATATATCTTTAGGTCCACTTCAGACCTGAGCCCCTCACTCTGACCACTGACCTGACCCCCTCACGCTGACCACTGACCTGACCCCCTCACGCTGACCACTGACCTGACCCCCTCACGCTGACCCCCTCACGCTGACCCCTGACCCCCTCACGCTGACCCCTGACCCCCTCACGCTGACCCCTGACCTGAGCCCCTCACGCTGACCCCTGACCTGAGCCCCTCACCCTGACCTGAGCCCCTCACCCTGACCTGAGCTCCTCACCCTGACCTGAGCTCCTCACGCTGACCACTGACCTGAGCCCCTCTGTCCACAGGAGTGAAGATCATCACGCAGCAGGTCCAGCCGTCGAAGATCTTGCCCAAACCTTCTGTGGCTCTGTCCAGCAGCAGCTCCTCCCCCATCATGGTCGTCAGCAGCAACGGCGCCATCATGACCACCAAGCTGGTCACTCAGCCCACGGGTGAGTCGCCTCGCCACCGACAGCACGTCCTATTGATGCTGCAGTGACGTCATGCTGGAGGTGTTCTGCATGGATGCCTGTGGTGGAATGTTCAGCAGTTATCATGGTGACACAATGCACACATTAGCAAACATTACTTTAGATCGTCTGAAAACTCAAGAAGACATACAAAATTGATTTAAACTGTTTTTGGCTGTGTGTGCGTTGTGTCTCCATGGTAACAGCTGTACATTCCCATAGAGATCCATGCAGAACATCCCCAGCTTGATGTCACTGCAAAGTATCAGCTGGACATCTCTAATCTGATATGGGTTTCTCCCTGTGCCAGCCTCACAAGCGACCTACACGCGCCCGACCGTGAGCCCGAGCCTCGGCGCCAGGCTCTCCGCTTCAGGGGGCGGGGCCACGTACGTGAAGACCACCAGCGGCAGCATCATCACCGTGGTGCCCAAGTCTCTGGCCACGTTAGGAGGAAAGATCATCAGCAGCAACATCGTGTCCGGTGAGAGTGAACATGGGGGCGCTTCCGGCTCCGTCGACTCTGTAACTGCTGTAGTCTGTTTATATAAACGTTGCTAAGGCACTAGCCACCGCGTTCCAAACAGGAAGTGAGCATGGCGGCTCTTCCGGCTCCTTCTGACTCTGGCTCCCATTGACTTCCATTGGAATATGGAATATGGAAATGGAAATGTTCCTATGAACCCGCTGGACATGATCCTGGGGTTCTTTTTTCGCTATTTGTCAAAAAAATCCTATTCCTAATATACGCCGTATTCTATTGAATGTCGGTAGTGGAGAAATCCAAGTCAGTTCTCCTGACATCCTTTGTAAATGGTTGGGGAAAATATTGGAAAATATTGATGCCTGAGAAAGTTTAATGTCCAACCGACTCAGTCTGCACCGAACTAGCCCGAATTTGTGTCGGAACCCCGATTTGATTGCCCGCTCCATTGCACTTTCTCGAGGTGGAGGTCAGTTTTCCCCGAGTCCCGAGCACAATAGAATGTGCCAATAGATCCTGGCTCCAAATTCTCTCCCGTGACCGTGAGCATCTCGAGCTTTGAGCGGCGCCGAACGTGACCCTCACGTAGTCCACGTCTTTATACAGTCTGTGATCACTGCTGATGTCAGGCTCCTCATTCTGATCTTAAATGTTGGTCTGAACTCGCTCTACATGATCAGGGGCTTTTTATTTCACTGTTTTTCCATAAATCAAGATCTGAACATTAATAACAGACCAATCAGACGCCTTCTTTCCCTGAGGTCACTAGAGTTAGGTTTGCCCGCTCCCTCCTAAACCAGCGTGTGAGCGGGAAGGGGCGTTACCTTCTTCTCTGATTGGCCCTTTGGTTGCTATGATACTCGGGTTTGGAATTCCAAATATGGAATTGGAGTCTGGATTCGCCACTGTAACTGTCACTCCCTGATTCTCGGATCATAAAAGGCTTAATAACTACATGCAGGCAGTTCACAGGGGACTTATTTTGCCCTCAGGAGCTGCTTGTACTGTTTATCTGCACTTGGATAAGGTGCATTTTCCCTCAAATACAGAATTAAAGGCCCAATATTTTCCTAAGCTTCTTAACGCGGATGGGTCCAGGAGACAGACGTTCCTACTGATCACTTTGGAATTTTATAAGAAATATCTATATCTATAAATGTAAAATTAAAAAACGCTGAACATTTCTATTAATGACTCCATCGTATAACTCCCGATATTACAACACAAATCACTATTTAAAAGCTGCACTGCATAAATTTTCGATAGGGAGCCCGTCTCCTGTTTGTTTCTATGGATACGTCACTGCTCTGCCTGGAATGTTCCATAGTGTGACATTAAACAGCTCTACTTTACATTTATTCAATTCCAGGTGGTTTTAGAGCTCAAAAATACCTAGAAAAACAGACATTCTGACTGTGAGCGGGGTCGCCTCTCCACAGATCTGACCTGGAACTTGGTCTGGTTTGGTCTACATGGAGATAGAAAGGTTTAATGCCATACTGTGGAACATTCCAGACAAAGCAACAACATCTCCATGGAGACAAGCGTTTGATGGAGCCTCTACCAGAAAAGTTACACAATGCAGCTTTAGAAATACTCATTTTTGCTGTCTCCAGTGTCGTGATGTCATTTGAAACCTCTGCAATCAGCCCAAAAACTCGATAATGTTTGATTCCCACGTTTAACCCTGAAATAAAAGAGGAGTGGTTTTGTCCAGTGCACAGAATAATAATAGGTCTATGTTCTGACTGAAGGCACCACCACAAAGATCACCACCATCCCCATGACCTCCAAACCCAATGTGATTGTGGTGCAGAAGACCACAGGGAAAGGAGCCACCATCCAGGGCCTGCCCGGCAAGAACGTGGTCACCACTCTGCTCAACGCCGGGGTCAGTCACACTTAAATACGCCTTTAATGGGCCCACGTCACACTATTCTCTGATCTGTGTTATAATGTAGTTTCCTCACCACAAACACACCTGGAGGTGTTTTGAATTTGGATCGTTTCAGTCCTGGAATTACCAATCTTTACTGAACTCTCTCTACTGTTCACTTGAAAACCTTTCATGACATCACAAGGTGGAACAGAGCGTTTGGAGCTTTGGAGATGTAGACAGACTAATAATAAAGAGTTCTTCAAACATGTGAATGAAACAAAACACAACTCCAGGTCTGTTTTTGACACTTTTCTTGCGTTTTCAGACTATCTTAAAACTTTTTGAGTGTTTGCTGATTTGTGCATTGTGTCACCATGGTAACTGCTGAACATTCCACCATAGAGATACATGTAGAGCACCCCCAGCATGATGTCATTGCAAAGTATCGATAAGATTATAACCAGTTAGAGTTGAAGTTGCTGAGACGTATTTTGAATTTTCTCAGGTTTTAAATGTTTTAGCTTTAAATGACCACAAGGGGTCACTGGTGTTCCATTTGTGTCTGTTACGCTCCCCACACTTGTGCACAGCAAAATACAGTGTGTTTTACTCTCGAAATACACTAAAAACTGAGCAGCACTAATTTGAAATGAGACGATTTGACTTTTAAAGGTGCCAGATCACACAAAAGTGACTCCTGTGAGATTTAAGTCTAATACTGTTCCCTCCTCAAAAACACCTGGAGTTGTGTTTGTTTCATTCACATGTTTGAGGAACTCTTTATTATTAGTTTGTCTACATCTACAAAGCTCCAAACGCTCTGTTCCACCTTGTGATGTCATCAAGTGGTAGTTTTCAAGTGAACAGCTCCTTTTACCTTTAGTTCAGTCGAGATCGACAATTCCAGGACTGAAATGATCCAAATGATTCTAGTGAAGGTGTGTGGAGTTTAAAAACACAGTGGAGCACTTCCTGTATCACCACATGATGACATCACAAGGTGGAACAGAGTGTTTTCTGTTTGAGAGAAGAACTCGTGTTAAATCTGCAGGTTTGTGTTAAAAATGTGAATGAAACAAAACACAACTCCAGGTGTGACGAGGAAACGACATTAGATCAGAGATCTGAAAATAGTGAGGTGTGTGTGTGTGTGTGTGTGTGTGTGTGTGTGTCTCTGTGTGTCTCTGTGTGTTTCTGTGTGTTTGTGTGTAATGTCTTGTTCTGTCCTGTAGGGGGAGAAGAGCCTCCAGGCGGTGCAGGGGACCAAACCGGCCATCATCACTGCCTCTCGGCCCATCACCAAAATGATCGTGACTCAACCCAAAGGCCTGAGCTCCGGAGCCCAAACCACCGCCACCAAGATCATCCCCACCAAGATCGTGTACGGCCAACAGGGCAAGACTCAGGTCAGCCTCCGAGTCGCTCGCACAGGACACAGCTAACCCGCGAGACCGCCGCGAGACCACCGCGGTCCCAACAAGTGAGCATGGGGGTGGAAGATCATTTGTTCCATTAGATTTCGAATTTTAAATACCACTGAATTTCTCACTTTGAATTTTTAACTCTGAAGAAACATGTTTGAATTATTTTTATTCTGAATTTAGTTGCTGAAATTTTAAGTGTACTTTCAGCACAGATATTTTCAAGTTCTCAAATTCAACAGTCTAAATTCAGAGTGTAAAATTCAGAGTAAAATTCACAGCAAAGATCCAAGATGCCAAGGCAGAATCAGTCAATCCTGTGTGAGTGAGGAGGACATTAGTTTCCTAATGGTTCTCATCTGTGGGCGGGGTTTACACTTAACAAATAAAAGAGATCAGGTTTTGATGAGGCGAATTCTGACCAATCAGATCGCTTCACTGCACCATTTCCTGTTTGTTACTAACTCAGATCGGATCACACAGGATTGATTGATTCTGCCTTGGCGTCTTGGATCTTTGCTGTGAATTTTACTCTGAATTTTACACTCTGAATTTTACACTCTGAATTTTGACTGCTGAATTTTACACTCTGAATTTTACTCTCTGAATTGAGACTGTTGAATTTGAGGAAAATATTTGTGCTGAATTAATATATATATATATATATATATATTTTTTTTTTTTTTTTTTTTTTCCCTCAACACTTTGAAAATGTACAGTTAAAATTTCAGCAACAAAAATTCAGAATAAAAGTAATTCAAACATGTTTTTTCACAGTTTAAAAACTCAAAGTGAGAAATTCAACGGCGTTTAAAATTGAAAATCTAATGGCACAAATGATCTTCCACACATGGGCGCGGTCCCAGCTCCGTCCGCTCCAGTTCACTTTGTATTTGTGACCTCTCTGTAACTGCTGCTGTCAGCTCCTCATTTCGGTCTTAAAATGTTTGTTTTAACCCGCTCATTTTAATCCTCGGGTTTTTATTTCAACATTTTGTCCCTAAAATCAAGATATGAACATTAATCACAGACCAATCAGGCTCCTTCTTTCCCTGAGGTCCCTCCCACTAGCGTTAGCAACAGGCTTGATTGACAGCGTTGCTAAGCGCCCACTCCACTGGTTTGACAGGAAGGGGCATTACCTTCAACAGCCTCGCTCCTGATTGGATCTTTGTTTGCGATGATACTCACGGTCAGTCCAAATATGGGAGTCCAAAATCGCTCCTGTAACCGCTAGCCTCAGTGAGCTTCATTTGGCTGGAGCTGAACGCTGTGGGTGACGTCACATTTTGTTTGTGACCAAACGGGGCGGTTTATGTTATATCTGCTGATATGTTCCTACAGAAATGCTTTGTAGTGGTGTAATTGGTGTAAGACTTACCCAGGAATGACCACGTCATCATCTGTTTCTTTTTTCGGGGAATTCATCAGACGTGCTTCACTAAAATATAAAAAAGAATTAAAAGCAGTGGCTAGGGTAGCAGATAAAACGATGTTAACTGCTGGAAGTGATGTGAGGTCGGTGCTGTTAAAATTTGCAGCTAGTTGTTTAAAGTTTTCCCATGCGTTACTTTCGTATATTGGTTAATTTTGCGTCGCGATTAAGCGTCTTTTTGAGGCTTAAACGTCTGTGTGCAAACGGACTTCCTCCCGCGACATATCTGTTCAGTAGCATCGCGTACAACAATGGTGGCTAAATGGCGCGGGTCAGCCTCGTTCTGTCGCTAATCGAGTTCATTTAAAGTGTGATTTTGATTTGATTGTGGTGAACCTCGCAGCTCTACGCGTCGTGTTTCAGCTGAAACGGTAAACCGATCCAGTGAAGTGTGGTGCTTTCGGCTCGTTGTCATGGCAATGGGAAACAGAAGAAAACAGACAAATGGTGTGGATTGCAGTAGAATAAAAACGCTGAAAGTGACCAAACTTGAAGGTTTTATTTCACACGAAACTGACCTTGTGAGATTGAAGTCCTGTTCTGATGTTCCTCCTCACAAACAGACCTGGAGTTGTGTTTGTTTCATTCACATGTTTGAGGAACTCTTTATTATTGTGTGTGGAGTTTAAAAACACAGTGGAGCACTTCCTGTATCACCACATGATGACATCACAAGGTGGAACAGAGTGTTTTCAGTTTGAGAGAAGAACTTGTGTTAAATCTGCAGGTTTGTGTGTTAAACGTGTTTTTGAGGAGGAACAGCGTTAGAACTTAAATCTACAGGTGTCAGTTTTGTGATATGGGACATTTAAGTTTGGTGCTTCTGGTTTATTCCAGGTGCTCATAAAGCCGAAGCCGGTGTTCCAGACCGCCGTGGTGAGTGAGCAGGCGAGGCAGCTGGTCACAGAGACGCTGCAGCAGGTCAGGGCCTGTGCAGACCCGGGGGTCCATCAGGACGGGGGCCCCAGAGAGGAGGCTGCGACCGGGGCTTATGCTGAGAGCACTGGGCTGCTGACAGAGGCTGCACCAGGAGTCTCCCAAGGTAACACATGGGACTAGAACCACAGACTGTAAAAATGTACAAAGAACACAGAACCATAGACCGTAAAAATGTACAAAGAACGCAGAACTAGAACCACAGACCGTAAAAATGTACAAAGAACACAGAACTAGAACCACAGACCGTAAAAATGTACAAAGAACACAGAACTAGAACCACAGACCGTAAAAATGTACAAAGAACACAGAACTAGAACCACAGACCGTAAAAATGTACAAAGAACACAGAACTAGAACCACAGACCGTAAAAATGTACAAAGAACACAGAACTAGAACCACAGACCGTATAAATGTACAAAGAACACAGAACCATAGACCGTAAAAATGTACAAAGAACACAGAACTAGAACCACAGACCGTATAAATGTACAAAGAACACAGAACTAGAACCACAGACCGTATAAATGTACAAAGAACACAGAACCACAGACCGTACAGATAAATTAACAGCGCTAACCCGCTACCTCCGTGTGCCAAACAGGAAGTGAGTATGAGTGCGCTTCCGGCTCCATCGCCTCCTTATTTTGGTCTTAAAATCTGGAATCCAGAACAGATGCCCTCCCCTCAGCTGCTCCTCTGCACGTGGAGGAGCAGCGGCTCTATTCTGAGCTCCTCTCCCTCTCTAAGGGAGCGCCCAGCCCCCGCAGAGGAAAGTCATTTAACGTTTGTGACCGCCATCTTGTCCTTTTGGTCATTACCCAAGTGCAGGACTAGAGAACTGAACCAGGACTGAACCAGGACTGAACCAGGACTGAACCAGGACTAAACCAAGACTAAACCAGCCCGGAACCAGCACTGAACCAGGACCGAACCAAACCAGGACTAAACCAGGACTGAACCGAACCAGGACTAAACCAGGACTGAACCGAACCAGGACTGAACCAGGACTGAATCAGGACTGCATGAGGTAAAATGATAAAAAATGTGTTTATTTTGTAAAAAAAAATGGCGATATTGGAGTGTTGCTCTGGGTCAGAACTTCCAAACGCAGGTCTTCATCAGACCAGGCACTTGAATTCTTGCTGAGATAAAAAGGCAGAGGCACTTTGATTTACAGTAGTGCTGCCGCGATTATTCGACATAGTCGACGTAATCGAATATGAAAATTAGTCGAACACAATTTTTGTGGTCGAATATTCGCCTATTTATTTTTGGTCTCAAACGGCAACCTTAAATACTCAAAGAGCCATTTGGAGCGTCTCCCACAGAAAAGAAAACACCCGGAGCCACAAAATCCTTTTGACTCTAAACCAGCGCTAACCAGAGGAACTACAGGCAAAACTACAACTCCCAGAAAACAAACTACAACAAGCACCATCCTCCACTACAGCTCATAAGAGCGAGTCTTAAGAGAATTATTTACACCTTTCAGTCTTTTCATCACAACAGTAGCAACATAAATAAAGTGCATGAGTGAAATAAAGAACTGCGCTGCACACGTACGACCTGCACACGTATAATCTCTGAAAAGTTTAACATGAACATCTCCAACGTGATAGAAGCACAGAACAGACTCACCATAGGCAGAACATCCCTCAGTCACAGAAAGAACACGCATATTCCACTGAGTCCTGCCCTTTAGTCCGACAGAAGCTGACCGCATCAGCGGCACAAGGAGCAGCTGTTTTTTCAGCACTTCTAGTTTATGCAAATGAGCCATGTGGTTTTAAGTTTCACTTCTGTATAACGTAAACAAATGTGCGCAAAGCTGCATTAAACACATTATTATTTGAGTCCTCCTCGTAGGAAATAAAAAGCCAAACTTAAATGATCCACTGTCGCGTGTACCGCGTGTACCAGTCTCATCAGCCGCGAAAGCAAATGAATCTGCCCACATAGCATTAAGCATTACGCCTACATAGTTAAAAATAAAAAAAATAAAATAAAATGAACACATGAAAATTGCAACCGCTTGTTTTTTTTTTTGTTTTTTTTTTTAAATTAGTCGTTTAGATTAGTCGACTAATCGAAAAATTTGTCGAGAGATTAATCGTTAGAAAATTAGTCGTTAGTGGTAGCACTAATTTACAGTGTGTTTATTTGTGGATTTTCAGTGCGTTTGTGGATTTTCAGTGTGTTTATTTGTGGATTTTCAGTGTGTTTATTTTGTAATTCAAAATGAGTTTAAAGGGGCCGGTCAGAGTCGGCCAAAGGCTCGTGTGTTGCCCTGTAGCTGTACGATTCCCCGGTCTGCTCTAACACTACAACACTAATCCTGTTTAGTCCGGTTTATTTGTTTGTATTTTAGATCCGTTTACACGATGTAAACCACAGTGACATTACACAAGCTCGAGGAAATGCCCAAAAAGCTTCTGTGTATGAGCTCAGGTGTGCTTCAAAATATGTCACACTGCAGTAAATACAGCAGTGTGTAGTGTGTGTAGTGTGTGTAGTGAAGGGGAAAACCAGGACGGGAGAGAAAGTGAAACTGGAATAAAGCTTTGACAACATTAGCGTACTCCAGTGAAAGTAACGCTACTTCAAAATAATATTACTCAAGTAGAAAAACAAAGTTCAAATTGAAATTACTCAAGTAAGAGTCACTTAAAGCTGCACTGTGTAACTTTTCTGGTGGAGGGTCAGTCTTCATGGAGATGTTATCACTTTGGCATTAAACCTTTCTATCTCCATGGAGACCAAACCAGACCAAGTTCCAGGTCAGATCTGTGGAGAGGCGACCCCGCTCACAGTCAGAATGTCTGTTTTTCTAGGTATTTTTGAGCTCTAAAACCACCTGTAATTGAATAAATGTAAAGTAGAGCTGTTTAATGTCACACTGTGGAACATTCCAGGCAGAGCAGTGACGTATCCATAGAAACAAGCAGGAGACGGACCATCCACCAGAAGTTACACAGTGCAGCTTTAAAGCGTAACTGTTTGATTGTAACATCTGAACAGTTTGTTGTTTTCAAAGGACAGACGCAAAAATGAGACAAACTAGAAAAGACCAAACCTGGAAACCTTTTGTCACTTTAGACTCACAGTGGCAAGAGGAACCACAACTTTGACTTGAGTAAGAGAACTGTTACTTGAAAATATTTTTATAGAAGTTAGGGATGTAACGATATCGAAATCCCCCGATACGATACTTTCACGATATCCATCTCACAGTTCGATATTTATTTAGATATTTTGTGGAGGCGAACAAAACTGTGAATATGCAGCTTTTTCCTTTTTAAAAGTCTTGGAAAAGCCCTGAAAAACCTTTGGTGCTGTTACAGTATGAAGAATGAAGTTTTAAAAGTGCTTAATAACAGTTATTTCTCCATGTCGTCTGCGCTGACAACAGCAAAGGATCATGGTCTATGTAATTCCCTGTGTGTTTTAGCTGTTTCTGCGCCGCAGTGAGGCAAGGCAGGTTTATTTGTACGGCACAATTCATACACGAAGTAATTCAAAGAGCTTTACAGAATAAGAAAGACGTTAGAATCACAAAGAAAGATGTTAAAATCACAAAGAAACTCACCAGAAAATCACCAGAACTCTTCATTTAAACAAAGAGACTTGTAATTCCATATATTGGGATGGTTCTTGATATTATTGTGAAACATTTGACGACACAAAATAACGGTTACTGTTACATCCCTATTGAAGTAGGAGTAAAAGTAAAAGTATGTTGCTAGAAAAGTACTCTGAAAAGTACAATATCTTTAAAAAGTGAGTGAAGTAAATGTAATGTCAGTGAGTACTCGGCTCTGCTTCTGTGCTGGGACTTTTGCACTGCTCAGTCTGTTTGTGTCATGTTAATATTTGACACCTTGAGGATAAAGACTTAAAACAAAGACGTAAAAACAATTAACACAGGGCTGAAACACGAGAGCAGAAAGTACCCAGTAACTCCTCATGGTAATTAATTAGTTTATAAAATATGTGATTAGAATAACCTTCGGTCATGAATCCGTCACCCATTAAACTCTGGGAACTTTGGGAAAATCCAAACAAAGTGAAAGTGAAACTGACATAAATCAGATTAGTGTAAATAAGGACTGCAGGCGTCTCACTTTGTGTAAAGGAGTGTTCTGAGGGAGTGAGACATCACCCACAGCAAATGAAGCTCATCGAGGCTAGCGGTTACAGGAGCCAATTTGGAGCTCAGTTCAATTTTAGGAAATCTGACCGCGAGTATCATAGCAACCAAAGAGCCAATCAGGAGCGAGGCTGTTGAAAGTAACACCCCTTCCCGCTTCCCGCCCACATGCCGGCGACCTTGAGGAAAGAAGGCACCTGATTGGTCTGTTATTCATGTTAATAAGTTGATTTAGGGGCAAAATAGTGAAATAAAACTCCAGGATCATGTAGAGCGGGTTCATACAAACATTTAAGACCAAAATGGCAAGGCCACAGCAGCAGGTACAGAGAGAGGGGACAATTCACCTTCTATTGAAAAACTGTTGAGTCGATGGAACCGGAGCGTGCTCACTTCCTGTTTGGAACGCGGCGCTAGCGGGTTAGCGCTGTCCACAGTGTGTGACTCTGAGCCTGTGCTGTGGTGTCTGCAGAGGCTCAGGCTGTGGTCCACATGGTCTCGTCTCGTGAGGCGGAGTGGACGGAGCAGGAGGTGTCTGTGGAGTCCAGTCCCACCATCATCTACCAGGAGCTGACCTCAGAGGCTCAGTCTGCCACCTCCACCATCAAGGCCCTGCTGGAGCTGCAGCAGAGCACAGGTCAGAACCCCAATTTACACAAAGTGACTCTTGTGAGCTTTAATCCATGTGTTTGATGTTATTTCCTCACCAACAGACCTGGAGTTGTTTTGTTTCATCCACATGTTTGAGTAAAAACTCACAAACACAACTTTATAACATCAGAAAATATATGTGATGTGAGCCCTTTAAGAACCTGCACTTTTGTCACGTTCAAATGAAACTAACCTTTTTATTACAGCTCTAAATGATTCTGAGTGAACCTGGTCTGAGGCCTAATGTGGAGGCTCTGCACACAGCTCTGAGATGCTCTGGTGTGAGACAGGAGCACACCTGACACCACTTCAAAGCCCCAGACAGGGACCTGTACGACAGGTTCACTCAGAGTGTTTTGAATGAGATGGAGCCGAGTGGAGAAGCTCCTCTGACAAACACACTTCTGCAAACAGCAGTGGAACACGAGAGGAAGCTTTAATTTCACTTCAGGATGAAACGCTCCGCTCAGGTTCCTCTTTTAAACTCACTGGAAATGTTTTTGAGCTCCATATAAACAACAAAAGAAAAAAAAAAAGAATTTCAGACTATATAAAGTGTTCTGAGGCAGTGTGACGGCAGCTCCAGCCAAACGAAGCTCATCGAGGCCAGCAGCAGTTATAGCGGCTAATCTGCAGTCAGGGACCATATTTGGAAATCCCACTGTGAAACCAAAGAGCCAGTCAGGAGCGAGGCTGTTGAAGGGTCACATACAATAAAAACTGCATCCAGAAAGCACAAAAACAGACAATGAAGCAAACGATTCAATTAATTAGAATAAATAAATGTATAAAATAAAATAAAATAGGCACGGGTAGCGGGTAGAGCGGGTTTAAACCAACATTTAAAGACCAGAATGAGGAATCTGACAGTAACAGTCTTCTCGTGACTTGTGTAGATTAACACTTTTCTTCATAGAGATGTTATTGCTTTGTCTGGAATGTTCCACAGTGGTATTAAACCTTTCTATCGTCATGGAGATCAAACCAGACCAAGTTCCAGGTCAGATCTGTGGAGAGGCGACCCCGCTCACTGTCAGGATGTCTGTTTTTCTAGGGATTTTTGAGCTCTAAAACCACCTGTGATTGAATAAATGTAAAGTAGAGCTGTTTAATGTCACACTGTGGAACATTCCAGGCAGAGCAGTGACGTATCCATAGAAACAAGCAGATGATGGACCCTCCACTAGAAATGAACCTTTAAAGAGGGGGTATTTGACTTCTCTGGGGCATTAACGTCTCATATTTGGAGCACCATGTTCCTTTTACTGCTTTGAAAATGTTAAATTCACCCAAAACAACATCTGAACATGAATATTTTACAGCTGTGACCTTTTCAAAACTACATTAAACGAGTGACTCTGAAGGCTGCGTGTGTGAGATGTTGAGATGTTTCTGGTCTCGTCACAGTGAAGGAGAAGGGAGAGGCCAAGGTGAGGCAGCACACCATAGACCTGAGCCAGATGGCAGTGCCCCTGCAGCTGGCCCCAGAGAAGAGGAGCCCCCCTGAGGCCCCCAGAGCTCCCGTCTCCTCCACCTCCTCCACCACCACCACCTCCTCCAGCGCCACCTCCAGCGCCACCTCCAGCGCCGCAGACGGAGGGGCGGAGGGAGAGCCGGGCGCAGAGGGAGAGCCCGGTGCAGAGGCAGTTGCTGCAGGTATGTGGTCCGGACAGGATTTTCACTCTATTTTGTTTGGGCCATTTTATTTTCTGATCTTTTTTCTGTCCTAAAGTCGTTTCCTCGTCACAAACACCTTTAGTTGTGTTTGTTTCATTCACATGTTTAACACACAAACCTGCAGATTTAACACGAGTTCTTCTCTCAAACTGAAAACACTCTGTTCCACCTTGTGATGTCATCATGTGGTGATACAGGAAGTGCTCCACTGTGTTTTTAAACTCCACACACCTTCACTAGAATCATTTGGATCATTTCAGTCCTGGAATTGCCGATCTCTACTGAACTAAAGGTAAAAGGAGCTGTTCACTTGAAAACTACCACTTGATGACATCACAAGGTGGAACAGAGCGTTTGGAGCTTTGGAGATGTAGACAGACGAATAATAAAGAGTTCCTCAAACATGTGAATGAAACAAACACAACTCCAGGTGTTTTTGAGGAGGAAATTACATTAGAACAGAGATTTAAAATAAAGTAATCTAGGCCATTTAAATCTGAATCAGGACTAAATGTATAATGAGAGCAGCGTGTGTGTGTGTGTGTGTGTGTGTGATGTGTGTTTTTGTGCGTTTTCTTTCAGGTAAAGTGAGAGAAGAGGAGCCTGTGGGAAAGCCTCTGAAGGCCGCTCCTGTTACCACGGTTACCAAGGCCCCTGACCCCTCCCCCTCCTGTGTGAGCACGAGCGGACACAGCAGCCACACGGTACACACATATGTGTGTATATACACACATACACACACACGTATAGGGCACTTTTACATCGCTGTAGTGACACTTTGCAGCTGATGTCACCAACATTCCCTGGGGGTGTGATGCTAGCTGTAGGCACTGCTCTGTCTGAAGCTCTGTTACTCAAGTTAGACTTTAATCTGAGTTTTATTTTAACACAGTCTGAGCATAAAGACCAGACTCTGAGCTCCACCTGGTGATCTGATCTGTGCTGTTAAACAAGTCTTTCTAAAGAACATCACAAGCTAGCATTAGCATTAGCATTAGCATTAGCCAACAGTTTCTCAGTGAGTCTCTCACCTTTAGTGTCAAATCAAACTCCTGAACAGGACCATGAACGCTCTGATCACAGGGAAATGAAAATGTCTCTTTAAATCACTTTCTTGACCTTTTAGACAATCTTAAAACACTTTGTGTTTGCTGATGTGTGTATGGTAACTTCTGAAAATTCCACCATAGAGATAAACATAGAACATACCCAGCGTGATGTCACTGCAAAGTATCAGTTTCCACTGATGGCGCCTGGTTGAGCTGATATGATTAGCAAAACAAAACTAGCACACGTTAGCAGCGGCTGTTTCCTGTTTATTGATTCATGGCCCTGACCTCCAGAGCAGACAGGGGCCACCCGCCAAACCTACAGTGAGCAGAGAGGGGCCACCCGCCACAAAAGCACCTTTTAAATCAGATCTGTTCCCCAAACTGTTCTCCTCAGATGTTTCTCCATGTTCTAGTCGTTTCTTCTCTGACCCTCTGAAATTGGATTTGGACTGATTCATGTTTGAGAATCTTTAATCTCTTATTTTCCAGACACCATTTTGTTGATCTCCCCTCGTTTTCAGCTCCCCCAGTACAAGCCCACTGTGACACTCCCACTGTGACACTCCCACTGTGACACTCCCACTGTGACAAGCCCACTGTGACACTCCCACTGTGACACTCCCACTGTGACACGCCCACTGTGACACGCCCACTGTGACACGCCCACTGTGACAAGCCCACTGTGACACTCCCACTGTGACACTCCCACTGTGACACGCCCACTGTGACACTCCCACTGTGACACTCCCACTGTGACACTCCCACTGTGACACTCCCACTGTGACAAGCCCACTGTGACACGCCCACTGTGACACTCCCACTGTGACAAGCCCACTGTGACACGCCCACTGTGACACTCCCACTGTGACACTCCCACTGTGACAAGCCCACTGTGACAAGCCCACTGTGACACGCCCACTGTGACACTCCCACTGTGACGTCACTTCCTTCTCCAGTTCGATGTTCTTCATGGTGACACTCGTAGGTTTGGGCAGCGTCGCGTCGTCGTTTTGGTCCAAATGTAAAAAAAACAACAACCTGGTTCAGTCCTGGTTCAGTCCTGGTTTAGTCCTGGTTCAGTCCTGGTTCAGTCCTGGTTCAGTCCTGGTTCAGTCCTGGTTTAGTCCTGGTTCAGTCAGAGTCTCTTGTTTCTTTCTGAAGTCGTTTTAGATCAAGATTGAGATTTAAAATGTCACAGAACAGAAGGATCCACAGGGGTCAGAGGTCAGGGGTCAGACACACACACAGGCGCTGTAGGGCTGGTTTAACTGCGAAAAACAGAAAAATAAATACAAATTGCCCAAATTATTTAGACTTGTGTTATAATGTCTCAGGTTTAAATGACTATTGTTCTAAGTGTAGGGATTGTTGTGTTGTATAGTGTTGTATCGTGCTGTATTGTGTTGTGTTGTTTTCTCAGTGTCGGAGGGGGTTCCCTTCAACCGTCACATTTTTCTCTTGTGTTTAACTTCCAGGTCATATTGTTGTTAATAACTTCTAAAGAATCTAAAGATTTAAAGATATCTGTGTAACCTGTTTGAACCACAACAATGGAACCACTCCCATGATGCAACATTTGTCTGACTTCCTCTTGACCAAATATGGCAGTTATAAACAAGATCGAAACAGCTGCTCGAAACTGTAACAGATTTTATAGATGGTGACACAACGCATGTGTTAGCAAACACGGCCAAAAAAGGTCAAACAAAATCAAGAAAAAATAGAATTAAATTTCACATTTTCATTTCCCTGTGATCAGAGCGTTCATGGTCCTGTTCAGGAGTTTGATTTGACACTAAAAGGAGAAAGTGACTCACTGAAAAACTGAACTACAACAACATGAAAATGTGAAATTTAAATCACTTTTTTAATTTATGTTTTTGAGTTTTCAGACGATCTAAAGTAATGTTGGCTGTTGTGTGCATTGTGTCGCCATGGTAACAGCTGTATATTCCACTAAAGACATACACGTAGAACCAAAAGTCCCCCTAAAGTCCTGCTGTTTGTCCCTCGCAGGTGTCGGACAGTGGGAAGAGCGAGGCAGCAGTGGTGGAGCTGAGTGAGGTGGAGGGGGACACGCTGGACCCTCAGACCGGCCTCTTCTACCGCTCCGGCCAGACCCCCGCTCAACCGGACCCCCACCCCCCGCCGCAGCTCACCCCCGCCACGCCGCCGCTCGCCAAGAAACCCCCCAAACTGAGAGAGTCGCCCCAGATGCCCTCCCACAGCCACAAAGATGGAGCTGCCGCCACCAAGGGGTCCTCTCCCGGAACCCCCACCAAACCGCCAGTCACGCCCCAACTGCCTAAGCTCCAGCACGCCCCCACCTCGCTCCACCGGCCCCTGCGCGCTGACATCTCCCACCCACCCCCTCTGCAGGCGCACCACCCCATCAGTACAGACAAGACCGCAGCCACCCAGGTCAGTCAGGGGGTACCCCTAACCCGTACGAGAGGGGTAACCCTAACCTTTTTCTGATCTCCGTTCTAACGCTCTAATGATCTAAACCTCCTCACAAACACCTGGACTTGTGTTTTGTTTCCTTCACATGTTTCATTAAAGATTCACTCTGTAACCTCTTTGTCTCCATGGAGATTGGTTTGCCTGGAATGTTCCACAGTACAGCATTGAACGCATCTCTGTGGAGACAAGCAGGTGGCCCCATTACAAAAAGTTCCGAGATTCACCTTTAGAGAAAAGTGAACAGTGAATGCACCGTACACAAAAGCGTAAAAGCACCTGCCTGTTTGCTCCTGTCGTCATTGTTGTTATGGAGGCCTGCTTCCTCCTGATGACATCACAGTGGGGTTTCCCCCGGCTCAGCTGCAGGTGCTGTTTGGCCTCAGGCTTTTGCTTTCTGTTGACACCAGAGAATCAGACAGTGGGCGATTTCACATTCACATGAATCCAGCTGCTGTTTACTTCACTGTGCAGCGAGTCAAACATGTGACACAATCCTCCACATTCATTTGAACAATCACTGATACTTCTTTAGTATCACTGATACTAAAGAAATGGGAAAGAAAAGAGCTTTGACCTTTGCTCAGTAGTTTCACATTACAGAACTAGTGTCACACCACATCACCATCATCTGTCATGACTTCTCTGAGGTTATCAGACCTTTAAGAGTCTGAGTCTGTTCATGGTAAAAACCAACACTGCTTCGTTTGAACATCTGCAGTATTGTGTGTGCGGCATCTCCTCTTCACATACCACACACTAGAGACAGACCGATATATCGGTTCCTTTATATCAGGCCGATATTTGTGTTGTTTAGTTTATCAGCTGTCAGCCTTAAATCTCCAGCACAGGTTGATATTATTTGTAGTAAATTTAAATGACCTCAGCTCCACATATCGGCCCAAAAATATCGGCAGAATTTATCGACGTGGACCATGTGTAACCACATCCATCTCCCTGTGTCCTCCCTCAGCAGCCCATCATCACTCAGAGCGCCACGGTCACAAAGATCACGTTCGGCGGGGCTCACCCAAGCTCCGCCTACACCAGCGGAGAGGCCGCGGCGAAGCTCCTCCCACAACCCAGCTCAGGGCCCTCCGCCACCGACAAGTCTGTGTCCGACATACTGAAGATCTCCATGATGGAGGCGGAGATCGACCCCAGCACTGAGCCCATGGTGGTGGACTCCTCCAGCGACTGCGGGCCCCTGGGGAAGGGCCTGGAGGTCCAGGCCCTGGAGGTCCAGGCCCTGGATTCTGCACCCTTCATCAGCAGCTCACACAATAAAGCTCCACAGTACAGCTGTCTGCAGAGTCTGGCTGCACAGAGGAGCAAAGAGGACATGGATGTGATCGAGGTAACTCCACAAACCCCAGTGTGTGACACAGAGAGACCGCACACCGCAGACATGTCACACCAAACACAGAAACGCGTATAAACACACAGAAACGCGTATAAACACACATAAACACACATAAACACATGTATAAAAGTAGAACTCGTCTGTAGTTAAAGGCACTCTACTTGATTGTTCCTGTTTTAAATCCTGATAAACTGATGCCGACGTCAGTCGACTTCCTCTGACCTCAGGAGCTGCTAGAGCCAACAGCCTCTGCATCTGTCTGTGAAGATCTAAGCTCACAGTTGGACAGTGATTACTGCAGTGATGGAGACGTGATGTTTCTTCTAACCCCGTGTGTTTGTGCAGGTGATTCCTCAGTACTCCATCCTCCCAGACTCCAGTCAGTCCAGTGTTGTGGTGGAGCCCAGCGGCTTCCTGGAGATCACCAACTTCACGAGCCAACAGCTGGAGGAGGACAGCCCCATGGAGACCGAGGTGGACAGCAGCAACGACGAGGCCACGGCCAGCCCCTCTGAGCGGGCATAGACCCCACTGTACCAGGCATACCCCCTCTGAGCGGGCATAGACCCTTTGAGCGGGCATAGAACCCACTGTACTGGGCATAGACCCTCTGAGCGGGCATAGAACCCACTGTACTGGGCATAGACCCTCTGAGCGGGCATAGAACCCACTGTACTGGGCATAGACCCTCTGAGCGGGCATAGAACCCACTGTACTGGGCATAGACCCTCTGAGCGGGCATAGAACCCACTGTACTGGGCATAGACCCTCTGAGCGGGCATAGACCCCACTGTACTGGGCATAGACCCTCTGAGCGGGCATAGACCCCACTGTACAAGGTATACCCCCTCTGAGTGGGCATAGACCCCACTGTAGTGGGCATAGAATCACAGACTGTATAAAAAAATTGTTCTGAGGGCGTGTGACGTCACCCGCAGTGTTCGGCTCCAGTCAAACTATTTGTTTATGAAGTTATTGGAGTGAATTTGAAGCAGAGTTCCATATTTGGACTGACCGCGAGTATCATAGCAACCAAAGAGCCAATCAGGAGTGAGGCTGTTGAAGATAACTCCCGCTTAGCAATGCTGTCAATCAAGGGGCCACGCTTTTTCAAAAGAAAGTGAAGTGGAGCCGGAAGCACACCCATGCTCACTTCCTGTTTGGCTGTCCATTGATTTATACAGTCTGTGGTATCAACGCTAAAGGATGCTCGAGAGACGCCGTTTCTCCCATCGGTCAGAGGTCACGGTTCAGACACACACAGGGACCCAGACACATACAGACCCAGACACACACACACACACACACGACCCAGACACATACAGACCCAGACACACACATACAGAAACACTGCCGCAACTAAAACCTTTTGTGATGTCATCAGAAACCTCCTTTACACTTCAAACTGCCAGAGTCGTCGCGCTTTGATGATGTAATATCTGAAACATTTCGAGTAAAGTGACGTGAAGAAGACGGCCATGTTCTCTAGAGTCGTCCACCGTTTTGTTTCAGCGAGACCCACAGATGTTCAGAAAACGGTCAAAGCACCGGATGGACATGTCACATGTTTCATTTTTTTCTTATTACCTTAAAGCTGCATTGTGTAATTTTTCTGGTGGGGGATCAGTCAAATGCTTTTCTCCTTCTATCTCCATGGAGACTAAACCAGACCAAGTTCCAGGTCAGATCTGTGGAGAGGCGACCCCGCTCACAGTCAGAATGAGGCGGACCCACCACCAGAAAAGCTGCGCAGTGCATCTTAAAATAAGTAGCGTTGTTTCTTTCTCTCGTGCTTTTAACTGGTCTAACTCCTCACGGACGACTGAGGGACGTTTTCATTTTTCTGGACTCACGGTTGAATCTGGAGCGTTTGAAAGACGTTTGACTTGTGGACTGGTGTTTTTGGAGAACTGAGCGGAACGGAGCAGACGGATGAACTCGAGTAAAGAGAACTGTACTTTTGTAAGATCTGGTTTTGTTTTGTGGAGATCTGAGGAGGAGCTGGATCTACGTGTTTGTTTTGTACTTTTTCAGACCGCAGTGAGACCAGTTCTGAACCGACCATTTAACCTTCACAATAAATGAAGTGGGTAGAACCAACCACCTCCACCGTCTGTCTGCGTTTTCCTTTTAAAGTGTCTCCACCTGATTTTTACTCTGGAAAATGTGAAAAACAAAACTTCATCTTAAAGGTCCAACATCACACAGAACTGACCCCTGTGAGATTTAAGTCCTGTTCTGATGTTCCTCCTCAAAAACACCTGGAGTTGTGTTTGTTTCATTCACATGTTTGAGGAACTCTTTATTATTAGTCTGTCTACATCTCCAAAGGTCCAAACGCTCTGTTCCACCTTGTGATGTCATCAAGTGGTAGTTTTCAAGTGAACAGCTCCTTTTACCTTTAGTTCAGTGGAGATCGACAATTCCAGGACTGAAATGATCCAAATGATTCTAGTGAAGGTGTGTGGAGTTTAAAAACACAGTGGAGCACTTCCTGTATCACCACATGATGACATCACAAGGTGGAACAGAGTGTTTTCCTCAGCCCATTAAAGTTTATATGGCGGTACTTGTGGTTGCCGTTGGTTACCGTAAAAAGGATTTGGAATCGTTGCTCTGCTCATGACCTCCTCTTATCAGCCTGTGCTCCATCACTTTAATGGGGCTCCTCTTCTTCTGTTACTCTGTCTCCATCTCTCTCCTCTTTCTCTCACTCTCTCCTCTCTTCCTTTCACTATCACATTTTCCCCCTCCCTCCCTTCTCTTTCTCTCACTCTCTCCCTCCCCTTGTCCTCCTCTCTTCCCCCTCCCTCTCTCTTCTTTCCCTTTCTCCTCTCTCTTCTTTCCCTCTCTCCCTCCGTCCCTCTCTCCTCTTCTCCCTCTCTCCCTCTCTCTCTGATGTCTTCCAGCTGTTGTCACAGACACATGAGTTCACATTAGTCTCAGTCTTGTTTGTGTTTCTCTATCTCATGTGCCTCCTGTCTCTGCTCCTGTCTCTGCTCCTGTCTGCTCCTGTCTCTGCTCCTGTCTGCTCCTGTCTCTGCTCCTGTCTGCTCCTGTCTTCTCCTCTGCAGACGGTTGTAGTTGTCGTTAAGTCAGTTCTTTCTGGTAAAAATGTTTTAAAATAAAGCTCAGATTAAAGTCTAACAAAGCCTCTGACAGAGCAGTGCTTACAGTTAGCGTCAGGGAATGTCTCTGGGGGTGTGATGCTAACTGTAAGCACTGCTCTCTCTGAGAGCCCATATCACACTGTTCCCTGATCTGTTCTAATGCCGTTTCCTCGTCACAAACACCTGCACATTTAACACGAGTTCTTCTCTCAAACTGAAAACACTCTATTCCACCTTGTGATGTCATCATGTGATGATACAGGAAGTGCTCCACTGTGTTTTTAAACTCCACACACCTTCACTAGAATCATTTGGATCATTTCAGTCCTGGAATTGCCGATCTCGACTGAACTAAAGGTAAAAGGAGCTGTTCACTTGAAAACTACCACTTGATGACATCACAAGGTGGAACAGAGCGTTTGGAGCTTTGGAGATGTAGACAGACTAATAATAAAGGGTGGAGGAGGTGGTCACTCTCAGCTTTGTGTTCCTCAAAAGTTACTCGAGTAAATGTAGCTGAGTGCCGCGTCTTTTCTTTATGTCCTGTGTTTTTGTGATAAACTCCCACAGCGTGACCTTTGACCTCTCCCAGGCTCCGGGCTCCTACATCACAGCAGTGAGGCATGCTGGGAGATGTTTGTGGTGAATAATGTGCTCCGTTTAACGAGCGCACTCTGTACCGACCAATCAGAGCGCGAGGAGAGGCCCGAGCCAGACTCCGCCCACTGCCGCCGCCTGATTCAGTTTGTCTCATTTTTGTGTCTTTTTTTCATGTTTAAATCAGATGTTCTGCCCTGACAGTTACTCTTTAAAGATCACTGTGTAACTTTTTGGTTGGGGGTCTGTCACCTGCTTGTTTCTATGGATACGTCACTGCTCTGCCTGGAATGTTCCACAGTGTGACATTAAACAGCTCTACTTTACATTTATTCAATTACAGGTGGTTTTAGAGCTCAAAAATACCTAGAAAAACAGACATTCTGACTGTGAGCGGGGTCGCCTCTCCACAGATCTGACCTGGAACTTGGTCTGGTTTAGTCTCCATGGAGATAGAAAGGTTTAATGCCATACTGTGGAACATTCCTGACAAAGCAATAACATCTCCATGGAGAAAAGCGTCTGACGGACCCTCCAACAGAAAAGTTCCACAGTGCAGCTTTAACTGTTACTCGAGTAAATTCTTGGTCCTTTTGTTCTTCTGCAGAACAAAAGGTTTTAATACGAAGGTTTGATTCTCACCCAACACGGCATTACTGCTGTGTCCCTGAGCAAGACACTTTACTGTCTGCCCCACCAGACTGTAAATGAAACAGCATGTGTAGTGACGCTAACTGGAGGCACTGCTCTGTCTGAAGCTCTGTTACTCAAGTTAGACTTTAATCTGAGTTTTATTTTAACACAGTCTGAGCATAAAGACCAGACTCTGAACTCCACCAGGTGAACTGATCGGTGCTGTTAAACACGTCCGTCTAAAGAACATCAAAGTCACAAGCTAACATTAGCATTAGCATTAGCATTGGCCAACAGTTTCTCAGTGAGTCTTTCTCCTTTTTGTGTCAAATCAAACTCCTGAACAGAACTGTGAACTCGCGCTCTGATCACAGGAAAATGAAAATGTCTCTTTAAATCACTTTAGGATTTTTACTTCAATTTTCAGACAATCTTAAAACTTATTTTTGTCTCTGTTGTCTAACGTGTGCATTGTGGTAACTGCTGAAGCAGCTAATGAGGCTAAAGTGTGGACACGAGCAGAGAAAACGCCAGGGGCCCAACGCTAGGGGCCCAACGCCAGGGGCCCAACGCCAGGGGCCCAACGCCAGGGGCCCAACACAAGGGGCCCAACATCAGGGGCCCAACGCCAGGGGCCCAACGCCAGGGGCCCAACGCCAGGGGCCCAATGCCAGGGGCTGAACGCCAGGGGCCCAACGCCAGGGGCCCAACACCAGGGGCCAAACCAAGGAGTTTGTGATGTTGTGACTTTCCTGTAGAGCAGAGGTCCAGAGGGAGCGAGGAGCTCTCCTCGTGTAACATTTGGTTCCCTGTGGAACGTTTGAGCAGCCGCCACGTTACCGCCGGTGTTGGGCCGATCACCACGTCGTTCTTTGAAAAGGTGAGACTCACAAACTGAACTCAAGTTTGATTTAAATTCAGGAGTGAAACCACAGACTGTAAAAAGACGAGGACTCGGTGGGTGTGGCGTCTCCCACAGCGTTCAGCTCAAATGAAGCTCGTGATGCTCGTGGCACCAGGAGCCAGTCTGGAGTCCGGCTCTAGATTTGAAATGGGATTTTTTTGACGGACAAAACGGCAAAAAACAAAAAGAGAGAAGAGCCACAAGATCCCAATGTGAGTCACTGGAGCCAGAGTCAGAAGAGCCGGAAGAGCCGCATGTTAACTTCCTGTTTAGAACATGGCGGCTAACGCGTTAGCTCTGTCCATTTATATAAACAGGCAATGAACGAAACACAGTCTGCCCCAGGGCAGCTGCGGCTACAACAGTGTCTGAGACGCAGACACTGGAGGGAAAACAGTTTAAAGTTTTGGGCTCAGGACAGAAACTTTATCAATACAATAAAGAATGAGTTTAACAACGTTTGTCAAATCAAAGGCGGCACGGTGGCTGAGTGGCAACACTCGGGCCTCACAGCAAGAAGGTTACGGGTTCGATCCCCGGGTGGCCCGGGCCTTTCTGTGTGGAGTTTGCATGTTTCCTCCCCGTGTCTGGATGGGTTTCCTCCGGGTACTCTGGTTTCCCCCCATCAACCAAAAAACATGCAACACCCCTATGAACAGTTTACCATCAAGGACCGTCAAGGAATTCCTCCCTCCTGTGGGCTCACCACCTGCAGAGGGGTTCACCACCTGCAGAGGGGTTCACCACCTGCAGAGGGGTTCATAGGGTCTGGGTCTGGTGCACAGAGTAATGGGCACCATGCTGCCCCCGCGACCCAGCCGGATTAAGCGGGAGAAGATGGATGGATGGATTGTCAAATCAAACATCAGCCGAGTTTTTCTTCTGTTCTGACCTGAACTCTACAACTCTACAAACACACAACTCTACAAACCTATTTTCCGATCTGTTCTAATGTCGTTTCCTCGTCACAAACACCTTTAGTTGTGTTTGTTTCATTCACATGTTTAACACACAAACCTGCAGATTTAACACGAGTTCTTCTCTCAAACTGAAAACACTCTGTTCCACCTTGTGATGTCATCATGTGGTGATACAGGAAGTGCTCCACTGTGTTTTTAAACTCCACACACCTTCACTAGAATCATTTGGATCATTTCAGGCCTGGAATTGTCGATCTCGACTGAACTAAAGGTAAAAGGAGCTGTTCACTTGGAAACTACCACTTGATGACATCACAAGGTGGAACAGGGTCAGTTTTGGTCAATCAGAACTTTAAAGTATGTTCTGTTGGTTTTTGTGGTTTCCCTCAGGTTCTTGTTCTTCTTGTTCTTCATGAGCAGCTTTGACCCGACAGAACAAACAGTGAAACACAAACTCAGACTCACAAAAGTCAAATCTGATGATTCAACCAGAGGAGGAGGACCTGTTTATGTTCTCATCGTTTATGAATGCAAAAACTAAAAGACGTTTAATGAGTAACAAAAGTCTGAATAAACGGCTGGAGTTTTTCTCTGACTAATAAAAATAATCCAAACCAAAAGAACAAAAAGGAGGACCATGTGTCTGAAGTTCTCTTTTCACCTGCTGCTCTTCGTCTTTGGGGTTTCCACAGCCGCGTCCACTGCAGAGTCACGTGAACTTTTCCCACGGACTCAAAACTGTAAATATTAAGACGTAATATTCAGACTAATGTGTAAGTCCAAAAAGCAAGTTTAAAACTTAAGGTCAGATCTGTGGAGAGGCGACCCCGCTCACAGTCAGAATGTCTGTTTTTCTAGGTATTTTTGAGCTCTAAAACCACCTGTGATTGAATAAATGTAAAGTAGAGCTGTTTAAAGTCACACTGTGGAACATTCCAGGCAGAGCAGTGACGTATCCATAGAAACAAGCAGGTGACAGACCCCCGATCCAAAAAGTTACACAGCTACTGTACTATTTCACCTACATTTATTCAGTTACAGGTGGTTTTAGAGCTCAAAAATACCTAGAAAAACAGACATTCTGACTGTGAGCGGGGTCGCCTCTCCACAGATCTGACCTGGAACTTGGTCTGGTTTGGTCTCCATGGAGATAGAAAGGTTTAATGCCATACTGTGGAACATTCCAGACAAAGCAGTAACATATCCATGGAGAAAAGTGGAGCAGTACTTCCACGTGACTCGTCTGTTTGACACGTTTATAGAACGCTGAAGATAAACGTGGTAAAAGTGTGTGTGTGGGTGTGTGTGTGTGTGTGTGGGTGTGTGTGTGTGTGTGTGGGTGTGTGTGTGTGTGTGTGTGTGGGTGTGTGTGTGGGTGTGTGTGTGTTTGCAGTTCTCTGGCTGATAACAGGGGCCCGTGTATAAACAGGAGAGCGTCTGTACCAGAGCGTGTCAGGGGCCTCCAACTCCTCCAACTTCTCACTTCATCTTAAAGTGGAGCTCCTCTGCAGACCTGATCCTGTGAGATTTAATCCATGTTCTGATGTTCCTCCTCAAAAACACCTGGAGTTGTGTTTGTTTCATTCACATGTTTGAGGAACTCTTTATTATTAGTCTGTCTACATCTCCAAAGCTCCAAACGCTCTGTTCCACCTTGTGATGTCATCAAGTGGTAGTTTCCAAGTGAACAGCTCCTTTTACCTTTAGTTCAGTCGAGATCGGCAATTCCAGCGCTGAAATAAGAAACGTGTGAATGAAACGAAACAAAACTCCAGGTTTGTTTTTGAGGAGTGGACGAGGTTCTAAAATGGTTTAATTTGACACACACGTCCCTTTTGAAACTCATGGACTCATCTCTCCAGGCCACAGGGGGCAGCGCTGAGCCCGTGCAGACCCACATCCCTCAGGTCATGTGACCCCACAGACCCACATGGGCCCGGTGTTCAGGGCCTCAGACGGCACGTGCACGGAGCTGTTGGAATAACTGGATAATGTACAGGCACCGAACTCTGACCAAACCTGAATCTGACCACAAGATGGCGTCGTGTTGTTTTCAGGGGCCTGGGCTCATTGGCTCATGGGCACAAAAATAATTTTCTCTTCCACATTTACTTCCTCAATCCGGGTGAGCTCCTCCCACCGTGTGACGTCTGTAATGTGCACGAAGTGGAGCGTTTGGACCAATCAGAGCGCGACTGCAGTACCTGGAGCGTCCACTAGAGCGGCGACAGAGGGGGCGGGGCTTATCCAGGTTTTATCGTAGATCCGTGACGGACTCTGTTCATGTTTACGTCACAAACCCGGCAGATGTTTGGAAACGTGCGGATGACGACTTCCTTCGGGCTCCGTTGGCGATGGCGGGGGGCGGTTTTCTTCACCCAGATGTTATTTTGTTCTTTCTTTTTTCCGTTTATAAATCGCCCGTTCATTTGTGTGTCGTCATTTGCTGGTGCGTTTCATTGCTGTGTAAACGCCTTCCCGCTGTCCCGCCCCTTCCACCGTTTTGAGGTTTGAGTGACATTTACATTTATCCAATGACAAAGTCGGAAAAGTCGCACTAACATTTAATAAAACTCACTGGACCGACATTTAGTTTGTGCTTTAACTGTGTCGCTGATTGTGCATCAGGAAAAAAAACAACTTTAACTTGTTAGACGACTTTTTTTTTAGTTGTTGTACTTTTAAATTTGTTCGATTAATCTTAAAATATCACGATTCAGGTTCATTTACAGTTTGTCATGGCTTGTTCGGTTTAATTTTGCTAAAAGACCTTCGAAGACCCCGATGTCTAGTTTTTCCGGTAAGTAAAATAAACAAAATAAATTGATGGTGATTTGTTTATTAGTGAAATCACCAGTTTGTGTAAAACATCCCAGTGTAACTTGGCTCCTGTAACCGTTGGCAACAGGAGCTTCATCTGGACTTTTTTACAGACGTGAACTGGACACACTGAGGGCTCCTCACACAGCGGCGTGTGGTGGAGCGCGGTACGGGCGGAGTGTTAACGGGCGCCGCTGTGACTCGTTAAACTTGATGTGACGCTGTGTCCCTTTAAGGCTGCTGTCTGGGTTTTAATTAGTGTCCCGGGGCGATAAAAGCATTTCCCTTTAAACAGGAAACAGGGCCGTTTCCTGTACCACCCCGAGAGTCCAGAGTGTGAGGAGAACATCTGAATCACAACCACAAACTAAAACTCCAACATCCTGTGAGCTTTAAAGCTGCACTGTGTCACTTTTCTGCTGGAGGGTGCGTCAAACACTTGTCTCCATGGAGACGTTATTACTTTGTCTGGAATGTTCCACAGTGTGGCATTAAACCTTTCTATCTTTATGGAGTGACAAACCCCCAACCAGAAAAGTTACACACAAGGTGTGTGGAGTTTAAAAACACAGTGGAGCACTTCCTGTATCACCACATGATGACATCACAAGGTGGAACAGAGTGTTTTCAGTCTGAGAGAAGAACTTGTGTGTTAAACATGTGAATGAAACAAAACTCCAGGTGAGGAGGAAACCGCAGCTGAACTCAGATCCTTTAAATATTAAACAAACTGTTTTATTTTAAACACAAATGTCGTTTTAAAACAGTTTTAAAACTTTGCTGATAAAATGCAAAAATCACATGAAAATCCTGAAAACGTTTCATGTGTTTTAAAGGAAAACCATGAGGCCTTAGGTTAAAGCTACAGTCTGTAACTTTCTGGAGGATTACAGTGAACTGCAGGTTTCCATGGAAACAGGAAGTTAAAACCACACTTCAGAACTTCTCCCTGGAGATTATAATAATATAGATTATGCCATACTGTGGAATATTACAGCCAAAGGAGCAACATTTCCATGGAAACAGGCAGGAGGCCTCCTCCAGGCCAAATAAGCGTCAGGTTTGTGGAGATGCGAGCTCGCTCAGAATAAAGATGCATGTTTTTCTGTTTTGCAGTGTAATGAAAACATCCATAATAATAAAAAAAACACTTTTATTTTAGTACATTTTTGTCTAAAAAGTTACACATTGTGGCTTTAAACTCGTCTCTTTCCTTTGTTCAGTTCCAGGTGTTTTTATGGCCCTAAAGTTCGTGTTTTGGCGAAGCTTCGTCACGTTTATGCCGTTTTGAACTGAAGGAATCGGACCTTTGGACGTGAAGAAAGAAGAAGAACTCGGAGCGCCCACCTCAGAACCTCCAGAGCCTCGTTAATCTTTGTTCTGGTGTAAATATTCGGCTTTTCTTTGTTTTAGTTTTTTATATTTGCCATGAAATAATATAAACGTGTATCCGCCCGATCGGTGGAAACTCGTCTGCGCCGCACACCTGACTCTCGCTCAGCACACGTTGTCCTGGCGTTAGCTCGGGTTAGCGGTCTGTCGCTAGCGGCCTGGGGACTTTGAGCTTTACTCTGGAAATTTCTAAGATTCCCACTTGACAAAAGCTGCTCCGGTTTCAGCCGCCGCCGGTGTTTTGGTTTCACTTTCACAAACGCACGGCACCTGACACTTCCCCGCCTGAAAAAGCACAAAAATCACCTGGACTCACAACACGAGGACCCCGGGCTGCTCACATTAAAGCTGCACTGTGTAACCTTTCTGCTGTTTCTATGGAGACGTCACTGCTCTGCCTGGAATGTTCCACAGTGTGACATTAAACAGCTCTACTTTACATTTATTCAATCACAGGTGGTTTTAGAGCTCAAAAATACCTAGAAAAACAGACATTCTGACTGTGAGCGGGGTCGCCTCTCCACAGATCTGACCTGGAACTTGGTTTGGTTTGGTCTCCATGGAGATAGAAAGGCTTAATGCCATACTGTGAAACATTCCAGACAAAGCAATAATCTCACACACGGAGATAATCCAAACGCGCTCCAGGCCTGACCTCTGTGTGACCCCCGCCACCCCACCACGCCAGAGAGACCGCCACCCCGCTACGCCACAGACCGCCACCCCGCCAGAGAGACCGCCACCCCGCCAGAGAGACCGCCACCCCGCCAGAGAGACCGCCACCACGCCAGAGAGACCGCCACCCCGCCAGAGAGACCGCCACCCCGCCACACCAGAGACCGCCACCCCGCCAGAGAGACCGCCACCCCGCCAGAGACCGCCACCCCCGCCAGAGAGACCGCCACCACGCCAAAGAGACCGCCACCCCGCCAGAGAGACCGCCACCCCGCCAGAGAGACCGCCACCACGCCAGAGAGACCGCCACCCCCGCCAGAGAGACCGCCACCCCGCCACACCAGAGACCGCCACCCCGCCAGAGAGACCGCCACCCCGCCAGAGACCGCCACCCCACCACGCCAGAGAGACCGCCACCCCGCCAGAGAGACCGCCACCCCGCCAGAGACCGCCACCCCACCACGCCAGAGAGACCGCCACCCCCGCCACGCCAGAGACCGCCACCCCGCCAGAGACCGCCACCCCGCCACGCCAGAGACCGCCACCCCGCCAGAGACCGCCACCCCGCCACGCCAGAGACCGCCACCCCGCCAGAGACCGCCACCCCGCCACGCCAGAGACCGCCACCCCGCCAGAGAGACCGCCACCCCGCCAGAGACCGCCACCCCGCCAGAGACCGGTTTTAGGCTAAAAAATGTCCCCCACACTGTCCCCTCTGTCCCCCACACTCTCCAGTCTGTCCCCTCTGTCCCCCACACTGTCCCCTCTGTCCCCCACACTGTCCCCTCTGTCCCCCACACTCTCTCCTCTGTCCCCCACACTGTCCTCTGTCCCCCACACTGTCCTCTGTCCCCCACACTGTCCCCTCTGTCCCCCACACTGTCCAGTCTGTCCCCTCTGTCCCCCACACTGTCCCCTCTGTCCCCCACACTGTCCTCTGTCCCCCACACTGTCCTCTGTCCCCCACACTGTCCCCTCTGTCCCCCACACTGTCCTCTGTCCCCCACACTGTCCCCTCTGTCCCCCACACTGTCCAGTCTGTCCCCTCTGTCCCCCACACTGTCCCCTCTGTCCCCCACACTCTCCAGTCTGTCCCCTCTGTCCCCCACACCGTCCCCTCTGTCCCCCACACTCTCCAGTCTGTCCCCTCTGTCCCCCACACTGTCCTCTGTCCCCCACACTGTCCTCTGTCCCCCACACTGTCCCCTCTGTCCCCCACACTGTCCTCTGTCCCCCACACTGTCCCCTCTGTCCCCCACACTGTCCTCTGTCCCCCACACTGTCCTCTCTGTCCCCCACACTGTCCTCTGTCCCCCACACTGTCCCCTCTGTCCCCCACACTGTCCTCTGTCCCCCACACTGTCCCCTCTGTCCCCCACACTGTCCTCTGTCCCCCACACTGTCCCCTCTGTCCCCTCTGTCCCCCACACTGTCCCCTCTGTCCCCCACACTGTCCTCTGTCCCCCACACTGTCCCCTCTGTCCCCCACACTGTCCTCTGTCCCCCACACTGTCCCCTCTGTCCCCCACACTGTCCTCTGTCCCCCACACTGTCCCCTCTGTCCCCCACACTGTGTCCTCTGTCCCCCACACTGTCCCCTCTGTCCCCCACACTGTCCCCTCTGTCCCCCACACTGTCCTCTGTCCCCCACACTGTCCTCTGTCCCCCACACTGTGTCCTCTGTCCCCCACACTGTCCTCTCTGTCCCCCACACTGTCCTCTGTCCCCCACACTGTCCCCTCTGTCCCCCACACTGTCCCCTCTGTCCCCCACACTGTCCTCTGTCCCCCACACTGTCCTCTCTGTCCCCCACACTGTCCCCTCTGTCCCCCACACTGTCCCCTCTGTCCCCCACACTGTCCTCTGTCCCCCACACTGTCCCCTCTGTCCCCCACACTGTCCCCTCTGTCCCCCACACTGTCCTCTGTCCCCCACACTGTCCTCTCTGTCCCCCACACTGTCCTCTGTCCCCCACACTGTCCCCTCTGTCCCCCACACTGTCCTCTGTCCCCCACACTGTCCCCTCTGTCCCCCACACTGTCCCCTCTGTCCCCCACACTGTCCCCTCTGTCCCCCACACTCTCTCCTCTGTCCCCCACACTGTCCTCTGTCCCCCACACTGTCCTCTGTCCCCCACACTGTCCCCTCTGTCCCCCACACTGTCCTCTGTCCCCCACACTGTCCCCTCTGTCCCCCACACTCTCTCCTCTGTCCCCCACACTGTCCTCTGTCCCCCACACTGTCCTCTGTCCCCCACACTGTCCTCTCTGTCCCCCACACTGTCCCCTCTGTCCCCCACACTGTCCTCTGTCCCCCACACTGTCCCCTCTGTCCCCCACACTGTCCTCTGTCCCCCACACTGTCCCCTCTGTCCCTCTGTCGGTGGGGGACAGGCTGTGTCCCTGAGCAGGACGTGACGGCAGGAAACGGCCACAATAGAAACACAGATTCTAAACTCACTTCCACAAAAACATGGACACAGAAGGTTCCGGATGTGGCTGTGGTCGCCGTGGAGATCTGACGTGCACCAGTATGCACATATATATCAGAGCGAGATCACTAGATTCCTCAAACATGCACGGACGCCTCTCGAAGCTCTTGAGGTTTGTGACGAGGATGAGGAGTTGGAACATGTGCGAGATCCAGAAAATGTCAAAAAAAAAACATTCGTATAAAACAGAATTTCCAGATAAAAGTTTATTTCAGCAGCTGCTCCGTCCAAACAGCTCCACACAAAACAAAAATACACAATATCCACCAAATCCTTCATTTTAGTGTTACACAAAGGTAAAGTGCAGTCTCCACACAACTTCAGGACCTTTAGTGTTCGGTCGCTGGTTGAACGCCGTTTCAGTCTGATGGTTTAGTGTTCTACATGTTTCACATTTATCAGCTGTTTAACGCCTGCGTCTTTAAAGAGGCACTGTGGAACTTTTGCCGCCTGCTTCTCTATGAAACATCAGAAAAAACATGAAAACAGTGTAATATACGTCCTTTAAAATGTACAGAAACTAAAATAAATAATGACAAAGTGACTTTACACGTCTGGGTGAGGATTGAAGTCCTGTACCTGATTTTGAGCCTCAGTACAGACGGATCGTAAAAGCGGCTCCTGAGGCCGAGCGTTTTATTGTCTGAGAATCAGGAAGCGCTCATTAGCATGCTATTTGTTTTGACTCCACACTGAGAGCTGAGAATGTTCTGAACGCAGAAGGGACGTGAGGAGAAACTCTGGACCACTGCAAACTTTCAGATGAACTTGTTTTTTACATTTTGAAGACCAAGTAGAATTCAGGTACAGCACCTTTAATGTTTCTGCCACAGCTCGATTATGAAATGATCCACCTGCAGAGGGGTTCACCACCTGCAGAGGGGTTCATAGGGGTCTGGGTCTGGTGCACAGAGTAATGGGCAGCGTGCTGCCCTCGCGACCCAGCCGGATTAAGCGGGAGAAAATGGATGGATGGATGGACATCTGAACAAATATTCAGTCCAAACGGAGTGTCTGGTCTGTGGACCACAGTGGACTGAATGAGGCCAACAAAGCAGCGCTGTGATTCCCCGTTTGTCCCTGAACGTTCACAGTGGACACCACTTTTTACAACTTCATTAGTTTATGTGAAATCACAATTTTCACACAGTTTAAAGGTCGTGGGTCAAACAAAACTGACCCTGTGAGATTTAAGTCGTGTCCTAATGTTCCTCCTCAAAAACACTCCTGGAGTTGTGTTTGTTTCATTCACATGTTTGAGGAACTCTTTATTATTAGTCTGTCTACATCTCCAAAGCTCCAAACGCTCTGTTCCACCTTGTGATGTCATCAAGTGGTAGTTTTCAAGTGAACAGCTCCTTTTACCTTTAGTTCAGTCGAGATCGGCAATTCCAGGACTGAAATGATCCAAATGATTCTAGTGAAGGTGTGTGGAGTTTAAAAACACAGTGGAGCACTTCCTGTATCACCACATGATGACATCACAAGGTGGAACAGAGTGTTTTCAGTTTGAGAGAAGAACTCGTGTTAAATCTGCAGGTTTGTGTTAAACATGTGAATGAAACAAACACAACTAAAGGTGTTTGTGACGAGGAAACGACATTAGAGCAGAGGATTATGGGACTTTTAAAGCTGAGTTGAAGGACACGTCAGAATCCTGTGGTAGATTTGGACTTTAACTGTCAGAATGCAGAAGTTTGTCCTGGTTTATGGTTAATATCTGCGTTAGGGCATCTGGCGTTATTCACATGGAACATAAACATAATAAAGTGTAAAGTCTTCTCTGTCAGTATAAATAACTCTAGACAAATGTATAAACCCTCATACTTCTCCAACATAAAGTGAAGTTCAACATGATAATTACCCACTGACACTTTGCAGCTGACGTCATCATGAGGGGGGTTAAGCTAATTCAAGGCACTGCTCTGTCTGAAGATGTTACTCCAGCTTTGTTTTAACCCAATCTGACCACAAAGCGCTGACTGATCGGACCATGAACAATTGTTTCCAGAAATCTAAAAACATATTTGGCGGTGTTTGCTAATATATCTGCATTGCGTCACCGTGGGAACTGCTGAACATTCCTCCATAGACATGCACGCAGAAACCCCCCCGCAGTGTGATGCCATTGCAAAGTATCAATAGTTATAATAATGTACAGCCCCTTCCCCCCAGTCTTCATTCTTTGACTTCAAATTCTAAAATCCTAAACGCGTACATAACAGATTTTCCCGCAAGTCCATTTTCAGTCATCGTTAGTGCGTCTTACTTCATTCTTTTATCTTCACTTTGAACAAAAAACTGTCTCTTTACAAAAAAGTGGTTCCAAAAAGTGCCAAGGTGAGTAAATAAGTGAAAATCTGGAAATTTACCCAAATAGTCCATTCTTTTTTCGCTAACAAAACGCTATGCCCTGTAACTCCGGCTCCTCTTTTGCTTCCTGGACTGACAGCACTTTATCAGCAGTATTAGCATGATGATTAGCACTAACGCAACCACCACCATCATGATCACCTTCACGCTTCCGTTCTTGCACATCTCTTGCGTCACCTTCTCGATGTTCACCGGCTCCGCGTCCTCCAGATAAACGCAGGTGACCGCCTCAATGTCCGGCACCACCATGGCGGAGTTCTGGAGCAGGGTCAGAAAGGGCAGGTTAGAACAGCAGCTCAGAGGGTTGGAGCCCATGTAGAGGGTCTTCAGAGAACGTTCCAGAGCCAGGACCGTGCTGTAGTCCAACGTCACCAGGTGGTTGTTCTGGAGGTTCAAGGACTCAATGGAGGACACCCGGTTCCACATGGGGAGAGTGGTCAGCTGGTTCGTGGACAGGTCTACGTACTTCAAATTCCTAAGCGAAGACAAGTCAGCGTTTATCGTGCTCATGTTGTTTTCCTTAAAAAACAGATGGACCAAAGAGTTCTCCAGTCCAGAAAAGGAATCTTGATGTAAGTCCAAACCAGGATTTTGGGACAGATCGAGATGCATGAGTGGAGTGTTCCTGAACGCGCTGGATGGAATTCTCTGAAGCGTGTTTTCTGAAAGGTCGAGATACTCCAAATTGGGAATGGACTCAAATGAAACGCAAAACTCTGAATCCTCTAATGTCTTATGTGAGCAAATATTGATGTCGTTCTGCTGCAGGTGTAGTACCCTGAGACTGAGGAGACTCTGCAAGGTCTGAAATCCCAAAGTCGTGAGGCTATTTCCGTTCAGATACAGCTCTTCTAGCGACGGCAGGCTCATTTGCGTAATCTGAAACGTCTGTAATGAGTTTTCGCTGAGGTTAAGGATGCGAACTTTGGGTAAAAGATCACGCGATAAGGAGAAAGACGTTATGCAGTTGTTGCTAACGTTCAGAACTTCCAGTGACAGCATAGTGTGGAAAAGAGACTCAGGTAAGCTTTGGAAGTTGTTGTAGCTCATATCCAGGTATCTTAAGTGATGGAAACAGGTGTGGTGCTTGGTTAAACTGGGAGGCTGGAACAGACACGTGCACAGGAAGAAAATCTGTCCACTGTAGCTTCCTGTGACGTTAACGCCTTGGATTTGATTGTAAGATACATCCAAATATTCCAGCTTGTTCTTTCTGGGAATCAGTGGCAAAAGTGGAAGCTTATTTTGGCTCAAATCGAGTGAAACCAGTTGGTAGATCTCATCAGAAGGTGCACTCAGGAACATCTCCAGGCTGTTCTGGCTAAGGTTGAGGCTTCTTAGATTGCAAAGGTTGAAATCCATGATACAGTTGATAGAATTTTTGGATAGGTCGAGGTCGGATAAATGGTCCAGGAGGTCGAAAGCTCCATCTTCTATCTCCATGATGACGTTGTTGTGAAGGTTGATGTTCCTCAGAGATAAGGAACCTCTGAAGGCGTCGCTGGAGATCTTCGTGATGCTGTTGCCACTTAGAGAAAGATTAACCAACAACTGAGAATCGTTCAAGAAATATTCCGTCATACCAGTGAATAGCCCATTGCCAGACAGGTCCAGTGACTCAACGGTACTGAGGGGTCCGATTTGGGTTTTGTGCACGGCAAAGGCGTTGAGGTGATTGCGAGATAGGTCCAGGATTTTGAGCTGAGTCATGCCAGCGAACAGGCCGGGTTGGATAAAATGGATCTTGTTGCCGTGGAGGTTGAGGTGGTGCAGGCCGGTGTGGAAGGCGATGGTCTCCTGGGTGAGGTTTTGTAGCTGGTTGCGAGATAGGTCCAAGGTGTGGATGCCCTGGGGGAGGTCCTGGGGGGCGCTGTGGAGAGCCAGGTCACTGCAGAACACATCCTTCTGGACCTAAGAGCAAAAACACACACAGAACATGAATGTAAGTACGGTGTTTCAGATTCAGATTACTTTTGTTTGTCAAATGAAATCGTCAACAATAAAAACTCACTTAAAAGTCCCGTAACACACAAACCTGACTCCTGTGAGATTTAAGTCCTGTTCTGATGTTCCTCCTCAAAAACACCTGGAGTTGTGTTTGTTTCATTCACATGTTTGAGGAACTCTTTATTATTAGTCTGTCTACATCTCCAAAGCTCCAAACGCTCTGTTCCACCTTGTGATGTCATCAAGTGGTAGTTTTCAAGTGAACAGCTCCTTTTACCTTTAGTTCAGTCGAGATCGACAATTCCAGGACTGAAATGATCCAAATGATTCTAGTGAAGGTGTGTGGAGTTTAAAAACACAGTGGAGCACTTCCTGTATCACCACATGATGACATCACAAGGTGGAACAGAGTGTTTTCAGTTTGAGAGAAGAACTCGTGTTAAATCTGCAGGTTTGTGTGTTAAACATGTGAATGACACAAATGAGGAAATGACATCAGAGCAGAAAACAGATTAAAATAAAATTGTATTTTCATTCTGGTTTTGTCTATTTCTTTAGAGAATATCTGTGGAATCCCTGGTTCAGTCCTGGTTCAGTCCTGGTTTAGTTCTGGTTTAGTCCTGGTTTAGTCCTGGTTCAGTCCTGGTTCAGTCCCGGTTTAGTTCTGGTTTAGTCCTGGTTTAGTCCTGGTTCAGTCCTGGTTCAGTCCCGGTTTAGTTCTGGTTTAGTCCTGGTTCAGTCCTGGTTCAGTCCTGGTTTAGTCCTGGTTTAGTCCTGGTTCAGTCCTGGTTCAGTCCTGGTTTAGTCCTGGTTCAGTCCTGGTTCAGTCCTGGTTTAGTTCTGGTTTAGTCCTGGTTTAGTCCTGGTTTAGTCCTGGTTTAGTCCTGGTTTAGTCCTGGTTTAGTCCTGGTTTAGTTCTGGTTTAGTCCTGGTTTAGTCCTGGTTCAGTCCTGCTTTAGTCTTTCTGCTCTTACACTTGTTCTGATCCAGTTTGTTCTAAACACCCTCAGGAAAGTTCTGCTCTGTCCTGAAAATGGGACTTTTTTTTAGGATCGATTCTTGTGAAAAATGAGGATCGAGTTTCGATTCTATTTTCACTTCCACGTTTGAATCCACGTGTTGGTCAAGGCCGTGTGCCCCGGTCCAGACACTTTCAATAAGCAGCTCCTGAGGTCAAAATAAGTCTGCTGTGCCATCTCCATCTAAATGCATGTTATTGTCCAATAATAACAAAGTGCACACTGTTAGCATGCTAGTTACTGTTAGCTTTACAGTCATAGCAAAACTCCGCTCCTCTGAAAGTTGTGAAAAACAATAAACTCTGTAAATAATTAAGACACTCAGAATAAGTGAGGTAAGTGCAGAACTTTGGACCAGTGCAAACTGTTAAATCTCCCGTTCTTCATGTTCTTCTGAGTAGACCTCTGCATCGTTCCTGGAATGAGGTGCCAGACCATTCGCCTCTAAAACTGGTCGTGAATAGTTTCTATGAACATTCTTGAACATTTGATCAAATAAAGATTCAGCATCATAAAAAGAGGCAGCAAAACGAGGTTTATACTCCACAGTGTTTTTACAACACACCTCAGAGCTGCAAAAGTCCTGGTCCAGCAGTCGCCCATCAGCAGTGTTATTAAACCAGCCCTAAAGAGCCTGACCTCTGACCTCTGACCCCTGTGGATCCTTCTGTTCTCACTGGGACATTTTAAATCTCAGTATTGATCGAAAACGACTTCAGAAAGAAACAAGAGCTCTGACTGAACCAGGACTAAACCAGGTCTAAACCAGGACTGAACCAGGACTAAACCAGGACTAAACCAGGACCAAACCAGGACTGAACCAGGACTAAACCAGGACTAAACCAGGACTAAACCAGGACTAAACCAGGACTGAACTAGGACTGAACCAGGACTAAACCAGGACTGAACTAGGACTGAACTAGGACTGAACCAGGACTAAACCAGGACTGAACTAGGACTGAACCAGGACTAAACCAGGACTGAACCAGGACTAAACTAAGACTAAACCAGGACTGAACCAGGACTAAACTCGAGTTGTATTTTGTTTCATTAATCCAAACTCGTCTTCTCTGAGCCTCAAAAATGCTCTGCTTACATTTTGCCAGTTTTGTTGCGTCACAGATAAAACTCTGGACTTCTCCTGTGCAGTTTGTAAGTCCATAAACCATGACTGGACTCATTCTGTGGTCAAATTATGTTCAGAATGTGAAATACTGGCTCCCAAAAGTGTGTTTAAAAGACAATTAAAACCACCAGAATTCATTCTATGTGCTTTAATTAAAGAGGGGGTGAAGGTTACACCTACAGTCCAGAGGGAGAGTTCTACAGCTACATTATGATTATGTCTCAGAGTTTGACACTAAACCAGGATGCCCTCCCAGTCACAGCCAGCCACATTAGCCTCCTGAGCCTGGACTGTGAACTCGTCTTCATACAAACAACGATAAAACACTGAGAATAACAATCTCCTTTCTTTTCTATTCCCATGTGTCCTGATATCTGTGGAATCTCTGGTTTAGTCCAGGTCTAGTCCTGGTCTAGTCCTGGTCTAGTCCTGGTTCAGTCCTGGTTCAGTCCTGGTTCAGTCCTGGTTCAGTCCTGGTTTAGTCCTGGCTTAGTCCTGGCTTAGTCCTGTCTTGGTCCTGGCTTAGTCCTGGTTTAGTCCTGGCTTAGTCCTGGCTTAGTCCTGGTCTAGTCCTGGTTTAGTCCTGGTTTAGTCCTGGTTTAGTCTCTCTGCTCTTACACTTGTTCTGATCCAGTTTGTTCTAAACACATTCAGGTTCTTCTCTGTCCTGAAAATGGGACTTTTTAGGATCCAGACCAGAGGAACATGAGGATCTGGATTCGTTTTAGTATCGATTAAAATCAGATTTTTGATACTTTTGACAGCCCTTTGTATTTTTAGACCATTTCTTACTCCACGCTCATTAGAGTTCAGCCGATATATTGCACCGATATTTAGACTTTTTAGCGTATGGACCATCAGCCTGAAATCTCCAGCACAGAGCGATATTTAGCTTTCGGTCTGCTGCTTAAAAAAAATATGCAAACCTTTATATTAACAATTTAATATGAAGAGATGTCTCCATGGAGATGTTGTTGCTTTGTCTAGAATGTTCCACAGTATAAATTAAAGCGTCTATCACGATGGAGACACCACATTACAGGTCAGATCTGTGGAGAGGCGCCGCTATTCACTGAAGGAATTATTGTATTTTTGAGACTTTTTTAGGATCCGACCTGCTGGTCTCAAAGGTAGGTTTTGATACTAGTTTTAGCATCGATTAGTATCACTCGAGTGTCTTGCCTAGAGACACAACAACAGTGCACCTCAGTGGTCGGTTTTTTTGACTCATAATATTCTTGATGTTCTTAAAACCCACTTTTATTCTGGGGTTTTTAACATCGTGTGAGTTGTGGGGTCCTCTGTGTGTTTTATTTATTTATTTTTAATCTATTTATTGTTTTTATCCATTTAATTTTTTTAGTACTGCCGTTATTTATTGATTTTATTATTTTTATTTATTGATTGTATTATTTTTATTCATTGATTTTATTATTATTCTTTTATCTATTGATTCCTTTTGTTTGGGACATAATTCTGCTGGCTCTTTAGAGTTAAATGTTTTTCCATTGTTCTGTGAAGCACTTTGGAAACTGTTTTGTTTGTAAAATGTTCTGTACAAATAAAGTTGGACTGGATATTCTGAATGGGCCCTGCTCTGTCTGCCTTGGAGTTGCGGGTCAGATTCCAATATCCAACAGTCTTTCTGAATGTCTCTCCCACACTTCCTGGTGCACCGCTCGCTCCGTAACTCATTTGTGTGTTTCAGTTTATCGCATGATTCAGACTTCGTTCACGTGTTGACTCAGCTCCACAATCTCACGTTTTATGTATTTCAGACGTTATTAATCACCAAAATGCCCTCTCTGCTCCTCTTTCGTACGCGTCCATGGGATTTCGTAATCTCACATCCAGATATCTGACTTATTGAGTGTAGTTGTAATAGAGTCCATATGCCGCGGCCTCGTAAACGCGGCTCCCAGCGCTGCTCGCATGTGTTAGCGCTCAGGCTAACGGGGTGAGAGGTCAGAGCGAGGGGGACCTGAAGGACTGACCAGAGGGGCTGGTAGGGTGTCCAGACGTCCCTGTTTCGACGGGACAGTCCCAGTTTTGAGTCCTGTGTCCCCTGTCCCAGCGGATTTATCCAAAACCACTGATTTGTCCCAGTTTTATACAAGAAATGTCCCATGTGTCCCTATTTTTGACCAATCTGATCCCTGCCAACAGTAAAGAGAGTCACTTGTTTCGGTAAAATACAGAAAAGCTGCTTAAAAATGACCAAAACACAAAGAGAATGTGACTGTACTGACTCACATTAATGCCAAGTACAGAACAATTTTCCTTAATTCCGCACTTGTTTCACAATTTTATCATTACCAACCGCCCCAAATTGAGGGTGTCCCGGTTTTTTATTTTGAAAATCTGGTCACTTTAGCTTGTGGAGATGGATAATGTAATAAAGATATGTCTTGTAATGGTATGTGAAGAGTTTAAAGGCAGAATCAGTTGTTCTAGCGTTTTCCAGCAGCTGTTTCTCATCACCGACACCAGCGTATGGGGGCTGAAACTTTGGACGTCAGTTCATTCTCAAAGTTTCATAGCTCCGTGTTTTGTACCAGACCGTTGCCAAGTTTTCACTTCAGAAAACAGCACAATAAGTTTTCACAAATCTATTAAATGGTGTTACGACTCAGCTCGGCTAGGGTCAGGGAAGAAACAAAAACTAAGATGGAAAAATGGCATAAATAAAGTAGTAATTTAATTAACAGGATTGTAAAAGGTAGAATAACAAAAGTGGTCTAAAATATATGCACAAAATAACCTAAACTAAGAATCAAAATAACAAGAAGTCAAAAAACGGGTCACGTAGATCTATAAAAAAAAAAACAGAGTGACTAAACTAAAGGACATAAAACACAAAACTAAATCACGAGTGTCAAAATAAAGTCACATAAACCCATGAACAGAATCGAGTGACAACTAAAAAGACACAAAACAGAACTACACTAAACTAAACTAAACTAAACTAGTGTCGCACACACAAAGTCAAACACACTTGTACAAATCAAAGTGACTGACACAAAAGAGACACAAACACAAAATGGCGGACTGGCCACAAAGTCCAGCAGCCCCAAACAGCTGCAGACGATCTCCTGAAACTGAGGGAGGCGGCGGCAGGTGAGGCCAGGTGTAGAAGTGCCTCACCAATCAGGGACCAGGGCAGGTGTTCCTCAGACTGTGACGCAGAAATGTCATTAAAACAGATTTCCAGTGAAATGTTGGACTGAGCAGGAGGACCTTTCAAAGCTTTAAGCAAAGTTCCTCAAAACAGCTTCATAAAGAATGAACTTTCCCAACACAAAGGTTGGTTTGATGTTTAAAAGATTAAAAAAAAAAAAAAGACTTGTTTGGACTGAAACTATGTCAAAAACCGAAGCGAACAAAAGTAACGGATTGGAAAAAGCGAGCGCCGGGCTTTTGCATCACGACTGCGCTGCTTTGGATACGACTCGCGCCGGACCAGACACGCGGCAACTTGACGAATCGCCACTAAACGCACCACTCAAAGGTGCTCCGGGCAAAAGGGCAAAACCCAATGAAGACTCCTCATTTGAAGCCTTCATGTCGCCAATAACTCACTCGACTGTTCGTTTGGAGAAGCAGGAACAGCCTGTGAGAGTCACTCGAGTTTCACTGAACATTTGTAAGAGCAAAGAGTCCGGGCTGGAAAAAAGTGGAGATACTGGAAAAAGAAAATCTGGCTCTGCGTCAAACAGCAACAGAACAAGAAAGTTACAGGAGGTGTTGGAAAGGGAATGAAAGAAAAGCTGAATGAAAATGAAAACATACAGGAGGAGGTTGTCAACCTCCTACAGAAAGAGGAACCGAACTGGGCGAGGATCAGGGAAGAGGCTGTGGACACTGTTCACCACATCAGGACGGAGGAGAAGAGGACGCTCCCGGGAATCATCCACTTCATGAAGCGACAACACCGAGAGACGGAATCTGGAAACTGACGATGGAATCCAGTGTCTGCAAAGAGACCGAGGTCCAGTTCACGGAGGATTTAACGGCAGCGCCAGACAAGCAAGAGAAGCGCTGAGGCCGAAGAGTCAAGAAGACAGAAAAGTTGGCAAGAAGACAAACTTTTGAAGGCCAATCGGGTTCACAGACATCAACGGATCTAAAATAACTAAGTTTAGTACCAAATAAACACAAGGGTGAGCAACATTAAAGTGAAAGTGGATTAAAACTTAGAGGAACAGTTCAAATGTTCACAGTTTAAAAGGTACAACCACACACACACACACACACACACACACATTTACTGTTTACTGTATAATAAGTTTTTGACCTGGTTTGAGGTAAATATCTTGTTCTATTTGTGTTTAAAATCTGATTTTTTACGAGACAAACTCCTGTGAAGGGGATGATTGTTTTGGAGAAACCAGTGGAGAGAAGATCGACTTTTCTCATGTCTCCATCGTTCTGGAGGTGTGGCCATTTGCTCAAAGATTCTCTGGAGACGTGGAAACTTCTAAATGTGACAAAGATGGACATTGACTTATTATTGTTAATTTGGAAGGAACATTTGCAGTTTTGTTAAACATTTATGGTTATATAATAATTTACAACAAAACAAATGCTGTTGAACTAAAGACAAAATGGATCATTTCAAACAAAGCGACAATAAAGATTTGGCCTTATTATGGGGGATTTGAATATTGCACCAGATGAAAGTCTAGATGGATCTCCTTTCTATAATGACCAACATTATAATGCAGCATTTATATTTTATTTCTTTCTCATAGAAGATTTTGTTATTGAAGCAAAATCCACATTACAAAAAAATGAAACCTAATAATGAACTTGACACTAGCTGTAAAAAATGGGAATACTTCAAATATATAAAATCAGAAGCATCTCTATTAAATTTAACAAACTCAGATGTCAAAATATAAGATGAAAAGAATTTACTTTAGTTTACGAGATTAACGTGTAAAAAACATGAACTATCAGAAGAAAAGACGACCTTCTCAAATGTACGATCCAATCTCAATGAACTGTTCAAAGGCACAGGGAGCTTATGCAAACTCCAGAGGAAATGAGAAAAAACTAGACAGGAAAGAAATAAAGTGAACGTGTTAATGATCAGACACAGAAAGTCGTCAGGCTAAAGTCACATCTGAAGAAAAGTACAAATCAAGAAATGACTCAAAGCTGCGCTCACAAACTCACCTGAACTTCAGATTAAACAATTTAAAACGTCACCCCAGACTGAAATGAGTTTAAAAAACATCATGTGACGTGGAAATAAACTAAAAGAACTCGATGCAGCTGTTAAACAAATGACTTTAGGAAAGGCCCAGGCCAAGACGAGTTTAAGGGTCAAATTTTTCTGGGATGATACAAAACAATTATTGTTTGAATCATTTAAAGAGAATGTGAAAAGAATAAAAACCTGAGAACAACAGGACGTCATTAAACTCCTGCCGAAAAACCTGGAAAACAAATTATTTAAAGACGAACTTTGACCCTTTTCTTTACTGAATGTTGTCGACATTTTTACTCATATTACGGCGAACAGATTCAAAATTGGAATCAAACACATGGTCAGTGAAATCCAATCGGGATTTATACAAAAATAGATCAATTCACAATAAAATTCAATTAGTATTAGATTTATTCGATTATAATCACCTCATTGACTCAAGACCCTGGGTTAATTTTATTTCTTGATTTTTATAAAGTTTCTTGTAGAACATCTCTTCACACTGAAGTCTCTAGAATATTTTGATCTGAGCAGCTCCGTCTCCCTCCCCGAGGACACGACTCAAAGATTTCAGATAAACAGAGGAGTTAAACAGGGCCGTCCTTTTCTCCGTGTCTTTTCATTCTGATTTCAGAAGGACCATCAATATATAAAAAAAATAAAAACAGCACTGATTTTAAACTTCTAAATGTGTAAAGTAAATCTTTGTACATTACAATTAGCTGATGACTATTAGCTAATTGTTACTATTTTTCTAAAAAATGCAGAACAGATTCCTTAAATTTACTTAAATTAAATCAAACACAACAAAACCGCACACCCAACAACACCCAACAACACCACACACCCAACAACACCCAACAACACCCAACAACACCACACACCCAACAACACCCAACAACACCCAACAACACCCAACAACACCGCACACCCAACAACACCACACACCCAACAACACCCAACAACACCCAACAACACCACACACAATCACTAAAAGTGAAGTGAACATTAATAAACGTTATTACCAAATCGTATCTTCTCCCATTAAAAAGAATTAGTGCACTTAAAGAACAAATGAATTAGAACAAAAGAACTCTCATTTCCAAACTCCCCTAAAGCCAAAGAAACTCACTTTAAATGTTAAATAGATTTAGATTAGATTTAAAAATAGATTTATGTTTAAACTCTTTTACTGCAGTTACATTAGAACATTTTGGGACTCATTCCAAACCTGGTGGAATATTTGCAAGACAAACAGGAACTTTTCTATCATTTTTGTTTAAAGCCAAACCGTTTATTCATAAATGCAAATTCTCAAATATAAAACCCTCATTCCAAATTTATCTTAATTATTTTTTGCAGTTTAAGAGTCTTGTGCCATATTCAATCTAAACAATCTGTTCTAAAGAATTATTTTCTCTCTCTTGTATTGTATTTATTTATCTTATTATTGTTTAAAAAAAATAAATAAAATAAAACTGTATGAAGTGTTTTTGATATTATTGTTTTTGACAGTTTTTGACATTGTTTTAGACATTGTTTTTGCTGAACAGGGTGTTGTGTTTTGTGAGGACTCATTTAAAATAAAGAGGGAAAAAAGAAGTCATTAAAACTCTGTCCATGAAAATGTCACACCAACAAAACAGGAAGTGGAAAAACCCGACAGCCAAATATAGAAACTCAAGGAAACGACCTGTGACCTCAGAGACACACAACAAACACACACACACACACACACACACAACACAGACACACACTGAGTTTCACTGTTATTTTCACATATCATGACAATGTTTTTTTTAAAGTTCACGCAAAACTGACGCTTTAAGTCTTGATGTTCTACTGTTCTGATGTTCTACTGTTCTGATGTTCTACTGTTCTACTGTTCTGATGTTCTACTGTTCTGATGTTCTACTGTTCTGATGTTCTACTGTTCTGATGTTCTGATGTTCTACTGTTCTGATGTTCTACTGTTCTGATGTTCTACTGTTCTGATGTTCTACTGTTCTGATGTTCTGATGTTCTACTGTTCTGATGTTCTACTGTTCTGATGTTCTACTGTTCTGATGTTCTGATGTTCTACTGTTCTGATGTTCTACTGTTCTGATGTTCTGATGTTCTACTGTTCTGATGTTCTAATGTTCTGATGTTCTAATGTTCTGATGTTCTAATGTTCTAATGTTCTGATGTTCCTCCTCAAAAACAGAGCTGGAGTTGTGTTTGTTTCATTCACATGTTTGAGGTTTGTGGAACTCTTTCTTATTCATGTCTGTTCACCAGGTGGACGAGCTCCACCTCCTGCAGCTCCGGCTCAGGAACAATTCTTCCATAGAGCAAAATGTATTTTTTGGGAATTCAAACTGCCCGTGTTCTGACAGGGCATCCGGCTTTCACAAAGGTCGGATTTTGAAGGATTCTTTTCTATTTTCACAACATAAACCTTTTAAAATGTTTAAATCCTCAAAGCTCCTAAAAGTGATCTTTGTCAGACTGAGCCTCGCCGCTCTGAGCCGCGCTCGCTCTGATTGGTCAGAACGGCACGTTTCTGGCGTCACATTTGGCGGCGTGAGGTCAGAGTTCAGGAAGTAACGCAGAAGTAAAAACGTTCTTGTCGCGATGCTCCAGTGAGCCCAGGCCACTGAAAACAACATGACGCCATCTTGGATTCACCTTCAGATCTGGTTCTAGTTCTGTGGCTCAACCGAAGCTGGTCTGGGCTTGGGTGGGAGACCAGGAGCCACAGGGGGGCGCTAGTGACAAAAACTGCCTTTGTGTCCTTAGGCAAGACACTTCACCCACATTGCCACGTGTGAAATTGTAGTTTTACAGTTTGTTGCTGAAATAATGAGACGGTCAGCAGTTCTTGTCATGACACATTTTGCCGTACGAAATATCGTTAAAGAAAATAAAGACTATCGTTTTGAATCTAAACCATAAAACAGAATTATCCCCAAAATGTTTTAAATCTGTAAAATTCTGAAAAAATCCTGAGCTGCAGGAAACGGAACAGAATGAAACTCCTGAACAGTGAGGTTCAACTCTTCAGAGCCTCTTCACAACACCATGAGCTGATGAAACCTCTGCTCGTGGATTACGTCAGGTTTGTGGAGTCGTAGTGTGTTGTATTGTTGTATTGTTGTATTGTTGTATTGTTGTATTGTTGTATTGTTGTATTGTTTTGTTTCCATCTTTTGTGTTTCTGGATCGTGGGCGTGTGGAGCCCGGGATAAAAAAACAAAACAGAACCAGTTCATCTGAAACGGTCTGAGGTGGTCCACAGTTCCTCCTCACGTCCCTTCTGCAGTCAGGGCATCTGAATTATTCACCACGATGAGTTTAGACAAGCTTTTCACAACTGTCCCGGACCAGAGCCGAGTTTCACTAACGCTGACTAGCATGCTAACGAGGACTTCCTGAGTCACTGAGAAAAAAAAAAAAATCAATCGATAAATGTTTTCTCTGTTTTTTCAAATGTTCTCGTTATTCTGTCTGTGGCTTTAAATGGTTCACTTGAAAACTACCACTTGATGACATCACAAGGTGGAACAGAGCGTTTGGAGCTTTGGAGATGTAGACAGACTAATAATAAAGAGTTCCTCAAACATGTGAATGAAACAAAACACAACTCCAGGTGAGTTTGAGGAGGAAACAGTGTTAAGAGGAACAGGACAAAGACGGAGACCAGGACCAAGATCAGGACCAAGACCCAGACCAGGACACAAACCAAGACGAAGACCGAGACCAGGACCGAGACCAGGACTGAGATAAGGACTGAGACTAGGACTGACACCAGGACTGAGACCAGGACCAAGACCAGGAACAGGAGCAAGACCAAAACCGGGACCAAGACCAGGACAAAGACCAAGACCAGGACCAAGAACAAGACCCGGTCTAAGACCAGGACCAAGACCAGGAACAGGACCAAGACCAGGACAAAGACCAAGACCAGGACAAAGACCAAGACCAGGACAAAGACCAAGAACAGGACCAAGACCAAGACCAAGAATAAGCCCAAGACCAGGACCAAGACCAGGACCAAGACCAAGACCAAGACCAAGACCAAGCCCAAGAACAAGACCAAGACCAGGACAAAGACCAGGACCAGGACAGGCCGAACATAAACCTCTCCAGGAGTAGTACTTCTGAAAATACACACGAGTACTTTGACACACACACGTCCTTGTTTTGGTGTGTATTTTTACAGGAGTTCTGTTTCGTTTCCCGAGTCCAGTTTTGTTTTACGGGGAACGTTAACACAAAAAAACAGGAGTGGAATACCTGCTCCGTGAGGTTCTGCTCTCGTTGCCACGGGCAACACATCAAATAAATGCAGACCAGATGGTAAACAGCCCCGGCCTGAGCGGCAGGAATGTACCACGCAGAGAAGAGCGCAGCACACACAAAACATCTCCTCTGATCTGGACTTTTTAAAGGACACGTCTCCTGAAAAATGAACTTTTAGAAGATTTAAAGGTCCAAAATCCCACAGACCTGATCCTGTGAGATTTAAGTCCTGTTCTGATGTTCCTCCTCAAAAACACCTGGAGTTGTGTTTGTTTCATTCACATGTTTGAGGAACTCTTTATTATTAGTCTGTCTACATCTCCAAAGCTCCAAACGCTCTGTTCCACCTTGTGATGTCATCAAGTGGTAGTTTTCAAGTGAACAGCTCCTTTTACCTTTAGTTCAGTCGAGATCGGCAATTCCAGGACTGAAATGATCCAAATGATTCTAGTGAAGGTGTGTGGAGTTTAAAAACACAGTGGAGCACTTCCTGTATCACCACATGATGACATCACAAGGTGGAACAGAGTGTTTTCAGTTTGAGAGAAGAACTCGTGTTAAATCTGCAGGTTTGTGTTAAACATGTGAATGAAACAAACACAACTCCAGGTGTTTGTGACATTAGGACAGTGGGATCTGGGACATTTAATCAGATTTATTCTGAACTTTTCTCCATGTCCTAGTCGTTTCTTCTCACTGATCTTCTGAAGTTGGATTTGGAGTGAGTCATGCACGTTTGAGTCATCTTCATTCTCCTGTACTGCTCAGATCTTCACGTATACGGCCCGTTCATCTGGACCACAGGAGCAACGTGTCTAATAGTGAAGTCAAATGGTCGTACGTTCTGTTCTATTCCCACGTGTCCTGATATCTGTGGAATCCCTGGTTCAGTCCTGGTTCGGTCCTGGTTCGGTCCTGGTTAGTCTCTGTGCTCTTATTCTTGTTCTGGTCCAGCTCCAGTTCGTTCTAAACACATTCAGGAAGGTTCTACTCGGTTCTGTCATTTGCCACGTTTACATGAGTTTTAGTTCTGAATAAAAATAATTTAATTCAGAATAAAAATAATTTATTTCTGAATAAAAATGAATTCCGCTTTAAAAAGACCGTGTAAACACTTAATTCCTGATTAAAATGATTATTCAGAGTTAAATTGAATTCTGAAGTAAGTGTGTGGTTTATTCTGATTTTAAAGCCGAATTCATTTATTCCTCGATCCTGTAAACGTTTATTCTTCTTGTTAAAATAATTCCGGTCGTTGGGCTCATGCTCGTTGGGTCGTCCTTCTGATCCGGCTCCACCAGTCGTCTCTTCGGACTTTCATCCACTGCTCTTTGGATTTGTGAGCGGGATGTGGGAGTGGGCTGAGGTGGAGCAGCCGTTGACACAGTTTGTCTTCTTCCTCCTTCTCCGACGCTCTTCGCTTCTCCTCCTCAGCGACAGACGTAAAGTGTGAGGATAGAATTCTCCAGCTGCTGCTTCATTATCATCGGAACGACTGAGGAACAAGTTTGGATCATGTTTGTGTCCGCGGCGTAACGACAAACCGACATGACAAAAAGCCGGTAGCAGTTGAAGTGTGAGTTTTCTTCAGGTCGATGTAAATCCGTTCGTGTCCCTGTCCAATCAGAACCTTCCCGACCTCCAGACGTGGAGCGGAATTAAATAAAACCGATTTAACGTGTTTTCCATGTAAACTCCAATATTTTAAAACATCCCGTAAACGCGGCCGGTGGGACTTCTTTAGGATCGATACCTGTGGAAAACGAGGATCTAGTTTTGAAACGAGTTTTAGTATCGATTATCGGTCAGAGTCTGGTTTTCGATACTTTTGACGGGCCTAGGGTTCAGTAAAAAGTGTAAAGGGTCGTGATACTCACCACGGTGCAGGCGGAGGTCAGAGGTCGCGAGGGTCGAGCGGAGGTCAGGTCACAGAGGAGGAGGAGGAGGAGCACAGACAGAGCCATGTTCTACAGACACAACATCAACAGAAGACAAATATGACAAACATCTGAGGAGGACAGAGGTGAGACAGACGTGTCCTCAGTGGACGTCACCACTGCGCTCAGGCAAATGAAGCTCATCGAGGCCAGCGGTTACAGGAGTCACTCTGGAGCCATATTTGGAATTACGACCACGAGTATCATAGCGACCAAAGAGCCAATCAGGAGTGAAGCTGTTGAAATGTCAATCAAACCTGTTGCTAACGGTAGTGGGAGGGGTCTCGGGGAAAGAAGGCGTCTGATTGGTCGGTTATTAACGTTCAGATCTTAATTTAGGGACAAAATGTTGAAATAAAAACTCCAGGATCATGAAGAGCCGTGGGTCACTTCCTGTTTGGAATGCGACGGCTGGAGGGTCAAACATACAGAACTAAACCAGGACTAAAACAGGACTAAACCAGGACTAAAACAGGACTAAACCAGGACTAAAACAGGACTAAAACAGGACTAAAACAGGACTAAACCAGGACTAAACCAGGACTAAAACAGGACTAAACCAGGACTAAACCAGGACTAAACCAGGACTAAACCAGGGTTAAAACAGGACTAAAACAGGACTAAAACAGGACTAGAACAGGACTAAAACAGGACTAAAACAGGACTAAAACAGGACTAGAACAGGACTAGAACAGGACTAGAACAGGACTAAAACAGGACTAAAACAGGACTAAAACAGGACTAAAACAGGACTAAACCAGGACTAGAACAGGACTAGAACAGGACTAGAACAGGACTAGAACAGGACTAAACCAGAACTAGAACAGGACTAAACCCTTGACTCTTTGATGCAGACTGAATCACGTCCGGCCTCGTGGTGGGGCCGGTGTGAGAACCTGATTGAAAACACGTGGGAGTGATTAAAGCTCAGATACAGGAAAGTACCACAACAAAACAAGCCGAGGGGGGGTTCACTTGGAAACTACCACTTGATGACATCACAAGGTGGAACAGAGCGTTTGGAGCTTTGGAGATGTAGACAGACTAATAATAAAGAGTTCCTCAAACATGTGAATGAAACAAACACAACTCCAGCTCTGTTTTTGAGGAGGAACATCAGAACATCAGAACATCTGAACATTCGAGGCTTTAAGAGTCTGAGCTGAACCAGGACTAAACAGGAAGGAGACGCCGTCAGACCGAGTCCGGACTCAGAGACAAATGTAAACACAAGCAAGACTTTATCAGGACTAAACCAGGACTTTATCAGGACTAAACCAGGACTAAGCCAGGATTAGACCAGGACTAGACCAGGACTGAACCAGGACTAAACCAAGGACCGGGTGAACCGGGACTGAACTAGGTCTAAATGGATGTAAACCAGGATGTACCCACCTGGGACTGGCTGGTTTTGGACTTGGACTTGGATATGTGGACTTGGATCTGGACTTGGATGAGGAGCAGGTCTAGATTAGGTCCATGGGGCACGAGCTGGACGACCAATCAGAGAAGCCCATCATCGTGAAGTCCCGCCCACTGCTCCAGGAAGCGCCTTATTAGGAGAAATGAAGAGTAGGAAATTAAACTTAGACTTGAATCAAAACCAGGACTAAACCAGGACTTTATCAGGATTAAACCAGGACTGAACCAGGACTAGACCAGGACTAGACCAGGACTAGACTAGGACTAGACTAGGACTAGACTTGGACTACACCAGGACTAAACCAAGACTAGACCAGGACTAGACTAGGACTAGACTAGGACTAGACTAGGACTAGACTTGGACTAGACCAGGACTAGACCAGGACTAGACTAGGACTACACCAGGACTAAACCAAGACTAGACCAGGACTAGACTAGGACTAGACTAGGACTAGACTAGGACTAGACTTGGACTAGACCAGGACTAGACCAGGACTAGACTAGGACTAGACTAGGACTAGACTTGGACTAGACCAGGACTAGACCAGGACTAGACTAGGACTACACCAGGACTAAACCAAGACTAGACCAGGACTAGACTAGGACTAGACTAGGACTAGACTAGGACTAGACTACTACTTATTTATTTATTTAACCACCACTGTCCATCACTGCACTGTACACAATATTGTGATTGTAAATACTTATTATTATTTATCTTGTTTTTGATGTGTGCTCTTGTTTTCCTACTTTTTCTGACACTTGCGTTGTGACATTGAAATTTCCCCACTGTGGGACGAATAAAGGATTATCTTATCTTATCTTATCTTAAATTATCTTAAATTATCTTATCTTAAATTATCTAAACCAGGACTAGGGGTGACAGTTGCTCAGTTCTGGCAGTTCCGTTGTTGTGTCCTTAGGCAAGACACTCCATCCACATTAGTCTGAAAGTGTTGTGCTGGTGGTGGGAGGGGCAGATGGGGCAGACTCACTTCTATCAGTCTGCCCCTGAGGACTAGACCAGGACTAGACCAGGACTAGACCAAGATCTAAGCCCAGACTAGACCAGGACTAAAAATGCAGAACCTTCACTAGAATCATTTGGATCAGTTCAGCCCGGGATCTGCCGACTGAACTAAAGTGAATCGTAGTTGAACCAAGAGGCTGGTGCAAAGAGTGTCAGGGAGGGCATCTGACATAACTCTGCACAGACCAGAGAACGGTTCCAGGCCAGGTTTGAATGATGTTTTCTGAAGAATTCCAGGGATGTTTTGAAGTTCCCCTGAGATTTACGAATTCTCAGATACGTCACTGCTCCATCAGAGCCCAGACACAACCATGTAAGGAAACGGAGCAGAAACGAAGGACTGAACCAGGACTGAACCAGGACTGAACCAGGACTAAACCAGGACTGAACCAGGACTAAACCAGGACTGAACCAGGACTGAACCAGGACTAAACCAGGACTAAACCAGGGCTAAACCAGGACTGAACCAGGACTAAACCAGGGCTAAACCAGGACTGAACCAGGACTAAACCAGGACTAAACCAGGGCTAAACCAGGACTGAACCAGGACTAAACCAGGACTAAACCAGGGCTAAACCAGGACTAAACCAGGACTGAACCAGGACTGAACCAGGACTGAACCAGGACTAAACCAGGACTAAACCAGGGCTAAACCAGGACTGAACCAGGACTAAACCAGGACTAAACCAGGGCTAAACCAGGACTGAACCAGGACTAAACCAGGACTAAACCAGGACTAAACCAGGACTGAACCAGGACTGAACCAGGACTGAACCAGGACTAAACCAGGACTAAACCAGGGCTAAACCAGGACTGAACCAGGACTAAACCAGGACTAAACCAGGGCTAAACCAGGACTGAACCAGGACTAAACCAGGACTGAACCAGGACTAAACCAAATAGAACCTGTAAGGTGATGTTTCAGATTTAAAATTGAAGAAATGCTCCAGATTTGATGTTTTAAACTTTGTGTTTCAGAACAGGTAAAGTACAAAATAACACACAGGGAGGGCATCTGACACACGGGGAGGGCATCTGACACACACAGGGAGGGCATCCGACACACACGGGGAGGGCATCTGACACACGGGGAGGGCATCTGACACACACAGGGAGGGCATCTGACACACACGGGGAGGGCATCCGACACACACGGGAAGGGCATCCGACACACACGGGGAGGGCATCTGACACACACAGGGAGGGCATCCGACACACGGGGAGGGCATCTGACACACACGGGGAGGGCATCCGACACACACGGGGAGGGCATCTGACACACACAGGGAGGGCATCCGACACACGGGGAGGGCATCTGACACACACGGGGAGGGCATCCGACACACACGGGGAGGGCATCCGACACACACGGGAAGGGCATCCGACACACACAGGGAGGGCATCCGACACACGGGGAGGGCATCTGACACACACAGGGAGGGCATCTGACACACGGGGAGGGCATCTGACACACACGGGGAGGGCATCTGACACACACAGGGAGGGCATCTGACACACGGGGAGGGCATCTGACACACACGGGGAGGGCATCTGACACACACGGGGAGGGCATCTGACACACACGGGGAGGGCATCTGACACACAGGGAGGGCATCTGACACACACGGGGAGGGCATCTGACACACAGGGAGGGCATCTGACACACAGGGAGGGCATCTGACACACACAGGGAGGGCATCTGACACACACAGGGAGGGCATCTGACACACGGGGACACAGACTCTACACTGTGTTTCTGATCTTCATTTTAAAGAAACAGTGTGTAACTTTTCTGGAGCTCACATCACCTGCACGACTCCATGGAAACGCAGTTAAAAGCACACTTCGGAACATTCTCCCTGATACTGTGGAAGAACATTTCCATGGAAACAAGCCGGGCTTAGAGTCAGAGTCAGGTTTGTGGAGATGCGAGCCCCCTCCCTCATTGCAAAGGAAAAGTTACACAGTGTGGCTTTAAGTGCAGCTCTGTCTCCCTGGAGACGGTCAGATGTTTTACAGAGGGTCACGTGGACACCGGTGCGCGTTAAACTCACGTCAAACTTCAAAAGGTCCGAACTGAAGCTCGTGCCTCCGGTCAACTCTCACGCGCGCCCGGTCCCTCCGGTCCCTCCGGTCCCGGTCTGTCCGCCGCGAAGCCCGTGTCCCGCGGTCAGAGTGTCCCGCGGTCAGAGTGTCCCGCGGTCAGAGTGTCCCGCGGTCAGAGTGTCCCGCGGTGTCAGTGCTCTCGTGCTCTCCTGTGTGCGCGTGCTCCGTGTGCGCTCTCGTGCGGCTCTCTCTCCTCTGTGCGCTGTCACCTGTCTGTCACCTGTCTGTCTCCTGTCTGTCTCCTGTCTGTCTCCTGTCTGTCTCCTGTCTGTCACCTGTCTGTCTCCTGTCTGTCTCCTGTCTGTCACCTGTCTGTCTCCTGTCTGTCTCCTGTCTGTCTCCTGTCTGTCTCCTGTCTGTCTCCTGTCTGTCACCTGTCTGTCTCGTGTCTCGTGTCTCGTGTCTCTGCTGTGCGCGTTTTGCCTCGTCACGATCGGCGTCATGAGCTCGCGCTCTCACGTTTCACACGCGCACGCCGTCGGTGCACGGGGCAGGTCCGCGGGCGGGAGGTTGGGAATCCCGGGCTTTTGTCTGGCTCCGGCTCCCCGCGGGGACCGGCTCCTCAGAGTGCGCGGTCACGTCCCGCGGGCACGGCGGCGCGCGCGGCACAGGGGGATCGGGTTTCAGCCCGAGGGCGCGTGAGTTCAGGGAAAAGACAAAAGAAAAAAAGCGCTGAGACACCGAAGCCCGAGACCGGGAACCGGGGACACGGGGACACGGGGACACGGGGACACGGGGACACGGGGCTGAGGCGGTGCAGGGGGCGCAGCGCCATCTGCCGGACGCACGAGGGACAGCGGGGTTCACGCGCAGCACCTGCGCTCACGTGATGGACGAACACGAACCCCTTTTCTTCAAATAAAAACACAAGAAAATATTTTTAGGTTTTCAGATGACGTCAGAATTCTACAGACCAAAGGTTTAGGGTCAGTGGACGTGCGGGTCAAATTTAAATGAACAAAATGCAGTGACAGCGAGTTCTTGTGGCTAAACACTGATAGAAATATTCAGGTTCAACATTTGTGATTTTACCTTTTGCAGATTTCATGGCAAAGTCCAGCGTGATTAAAATGCTGCCCCCATCTGGGAGGAGGACGTCATCACAATCTGGAATCTGAACTGTTCAAGAGGCCCAGACTTTAAATACAACAGAAGAAACAAAACCCTTCAATAAACTGCTCAGAGCTGTCACCTGTCCGCACCTGTCCGCACCCGTCCGCACCTGTCCGCACCTGTCCGCACCCGTCAGCGCAGAGACTGGGGACACACAGGGGACGCCCGAGGACACACAGGGGACACCCGAGGACACACACGGGACGCCCGAGGACACACACGGGACGCCCGAGGACACACACGGGACGCTCGAGGACACACACGGGACGCCCGAGGACACACGGGGGACGCTCGAGGACACACACGGGACGCTCGAGGACACACACGGGACGCCCGAGGACACACACGGGACGCTCGAGGACACACGGGGGACGCTCGAGGACACACACGGGACGCCCGAGGACACACACGGGACGCCCGAGGACACACACGGGACGCTCGAGGACACACACGGGACGCCCGAGGACACACACGGGACGCTCGAGGACACACACGGGACGCCCGAGGACACACACGGGACGCCCGAGGACACACAGGGGACAGACTCAACCCCCTGACATGCTCCTGACAGGGTCCACAGGGTCCGGCAGATGCTTTTCTCCATGGAGATGTTATTGCTTTGTCTAGAATGTTCCACAGTATGGCATTAAACCTTTCTATCTCCATGGAGACCAAAACCAGGACAAAGTTCCAGGTCAGATCTGTGGAGAGGCGATCCCGCTCACAGTCAGAATGTCTGTTTTTCTAGGGATTTTTGAGCTCTAAAACCACCTGTGATTGAATAAATGTAAAGTAGAGCTGTTTAATGTCACACTGTGGAACATTCCAAGCAGAGCAATGACGTATCCATAGAAACAAACAGGTGACTGACCCCCAAACAAAAAGTTCCACAGTGCAGCTTTAACACAAACACACCAAAGGATGTTATTTAACGCAGAAACAACGTTCCAACACGTCAGTTTTGTCTAATATTGGACCTTTAAATAAAACACAATTATTTACAGTAAAAAGTTAAATTCATTCTCATTTGTATTTTTCATAATCAAATCAAATCAAAAACACACAAAAATCACACAAAGACTGAACCTTTGACCAGAAATATTTTATATAAAATTTGACAGTGGATACAGCGTTATGTGTATAAAAAATACATACAGTTAAAGGAAAATAAATGAATCTTTTCTATTATTTGAGCCAATTTTCAAGTTCAAGCTGATGAAATGTAAAAGGCACTCCACACACACAACGCACACACACACACACACACACACACACATATACAACACACGACACACACGACACACACAGGGGCCCTATCCACACTGGCAAAACTGACAAGAATCCGAGTAAAAATTAAAATTGATTTTCAAAATATGGACTGTTTACTCCAAAAAAATAAAAACATCTATAGTAGTATTAGCACCGCTTGAATTTAAGAATATTTCAACTGAGAGAAATTTTTAAAAACAAAACTTCAAAATAAAAAAAAAAAATATTCAATGTTTTTTCCAAAAATGAAAGGAATTTATGTTTTAAATTAGGGCAGTTTCAAGGGACCAAAAAGTTCAGAAGAGGCTGATTTCATTTGTCACAAACAAATGGGACTAAACCTGGAACTAAACCAGAACCAGGACTAGACCAGGACCAAAAACAAGTCTAGATCAGGTCTAAACCAGGACTAGACCAGGACTAGGCCAGGACCAAACAAAGTCTGCATCAGGTCTAGACCAGGATGTGTCGTCCAGACTTAAAGCTGCACTGTGTAACTTTTCTGGTGGCGGGTCCGTCAAACGCTTTTCTTGGAGATGTTTTGAGTTTGCTTTGTCTGGCATGTTCCACAGTATGGCATTAAACTTTCTATCTCCATGGAGACCAAACCAGACCAAGTTCCAGGTCAGATCTGTGGAGAGGCGACCCCGCTCACAGTCAGAATGTCTGTTTTTCTGGGTATTTTTGAGCTCTAAAACCACCTGTAATTGAATAAATGTAAAGTAGAGCTGTTTAATGTCACACTGTGGAACATTCCAGACAGAGCAGTGACGTCTCCATAGAAACAAGCAGGTGACGGACCCACAACCAGAAAAGTTACATAGTGCAGCTTTAGTCCAGACTAAGGCTGCGTCTCAATTGTCCCCCTTAGCCCTCTGTCTTAGCCCTACCCCTCTGTTGTGAGCGTTCACGAGAGACAGAGGGGTGTCCCAATACTCTTTTCTGTAAGTGCGAGGGCTAAGGGGAAGGGCTGTTCACCCCTCTGAACAGAGCGTTTTCAGATGCACCCTTTGTGCAAAGGGGATAGGCGTGGCTTAACGCAAGACGGAGCAAAAAGCAACACGGAAATCGGGAAGTGTCGAGCAATCGGGAAGAAATTGGACAAATGTGAGTATTTGCACTCAAGAACCTCATAAAAAGTTGTATAAAACTGTAGTAACTTTTGAAAAGTTGTAGGTATACTCATGGCGCCTGCATTTACACTTTCTGACATATACGGCTTATCGTAACATGCCCGGTTAGAACTATACGCTTGTTACGGTAGAATGTGTAAAGTATTACGAACATGCATGGCCTAAAAGAACTATATACGCATATATGTTAGACTAGAATGTGTCAAATATATCGCTGTATTTCGCCTCGTAACTCGTCTCATGCGCGTTTAGAACTATACGCGTTACGTAGAATGTGTAAAGTATTACGAACATGCATCGCCTAAAATATTATTGTTTCGTTTCGCCTTGTAAATTATCCCCTATTTAATGACATGTTATTAATCACATTTGTATTTTGTTTAGAAATTTCTTGTAGGAGGCTGGACTTGTTGGAGTTGTGTCAGCCCAACAAGCTTCAAAACTTACTTTAAAAATAATGTCATATTGTTGCGACTGCAAAGGGGTGTCCCATTTCTAAGGGTTTAAAACACACCCCTTTGCCTTACCCTCTGTTTAAAGACAGAGGGGTAGGGCTAAGGGGTAGGGCTAAGACAAAGACAGAGGGCTAAGGGGGAGAACTGGGATTGGGCCTAAGTCCTGGTCTAGTCCATGAGTTCTGCTGCAGAACCACATAATATTTGGGTCTATGGATCAGAAAAGTTCCTAAAAACAACCTCACAAATGAACCGCCTCTCCGCAGACCTGACTCGGGTTGCCAGTATCAAAATAGGGCACAGAACGGATGCTCGGAGACATCTTTCATAATTTATAGTTAAACAACACAACTTTGTACAACTGCGATGGACACGAGACACGAGAAGGGACACGCAGGAGCTAACGCCGCGCTAACGGGGAAACAAAAGGCGCTAAAGCTAACACACACCAAAAAAAAAAAAACAACAGCAAAAAACACGGCATTAAAGCTAACACACTCGCTAACAGAGGCTAAAGGGAAAAAACACGGTTACACACTGCTAGTCCGACACGCCGCTATTTAGACACTGACCTTTAACTGTTGGAGTAGCGGCATAAACATCATTTTTCAAATGTCCCACTACTTCAACATTAGTTTTTTCATTGTCGGAGTAGCGCCACTTTATTATTTTTCAAACATTCCTCTTTCCCGACATGAATAATATTAATTTGAGAGCCTTTTATACTCCGCGCTCCCGTTTATCAGAAGAAGCTTGATCAGAAAATACTACGGCCTCATAGAACATCAGACGGCGGGAAAACGTCCAAACTGATCGCCGTGGGAAACAGTCGCAGGCCGGCCTTCGGGAAAATATCGAATCTAAAATGGAGGCTGCGAGGAAGCGAGAGACGCGCCTCGGTAAACTATCGCAAATCTCAAAAAAAAATAAATAAAAAATGACGCGTCGGATTGGCGATACTGAAAAGTGTCGGAAAAGTGTCGCGTCTAAATAGAGGCATGTCGTAATGAAGAATGTCAGAACAAAAAACACAAGGCGCTAAAGCTAAGACACGCACAGGAAATGGAAGACTACAGCCCCCGAGACGGAGGCGGCCATGACAGAGTGCGCACAACCCGACTCCAGAGTTTCAGATTCATTTTTTTTTTAAACTCTGTACGGGAGTTAAAACCGAACAGGAAGTGGTACGGTGAAATCTGCTTCGAAACTGTTCTGAACGAGCCTGAAAAATCTCACTAGCACAAACATTTCCTCAGTCAAAGGCGCACTACGTAACTTTTCTGGTGAGGAGACAAGCAGGCGCATTACAGGCGAGATCTGTGGAGGCCGGCGACCCCACTCACAGTAAGAATGGCATTGTTTGAGCGATTAAAACTCCTGTAACAGAATAAATGCACGATAAATATGACCGACGCCGAACTGCGGAAGATCCGAGGCAAAGCATTAACATCTCCATGGAGACGAGCAAGTGGCAAACCAGAAAAGTTACGTAGTGCAGCTTTACAAAATAGTCCAATTCTAATGAAAAGTGAAAATGTTCCCTTTGTGAGTCTAAAGTGACAACAGTGGAAATTGTAGTGTTTTTACAGCTTTGGATCTCCAGAAAATAAAAATAAAATAAAAGGAAACACGGCTATAGTAATATCAGCAAAAACAGCATATATTTTCAAAAAAAATTTAAATTTTCTGAAATTGCGACGTCATATTACGTATTAACAACTCCTGTCCTGTGTACATTCTTGAAAGTGTATTTTTACAGTATTGTCGACTAACAAGAAAAATAATGGTTTAGTAATTAAGACCAAAAAATAAAATAAAATAGGAAAAAACTGAAAAAGTACAAAAACTCTAAGATAACACACAATTGTACATGATTTTTGGTAAAATATTCTATAACTTTTTAAGGATGTCAAAATTCCAAATTTCTGTACATTTTTAAACCGCAAAATTTGGTGAGATTTTTACCAAACTGAAAAATTTGAAATTCTTCAAACTGTTGCACAAAAACATTTAAGAATCACTTCTGACTAGAATTATAAAACTCAAATTTCAGTGTGATACATCCCTAAAATAAATAAACGTTAAGACTGTTAAAATATAAAAAGCACAAAAATAAAGTAAGTTTTGTTTAAAATTTCACAAAAAACAGTTAAAGGCCCTGTACCCAATGCTTTTCCATGTATTTTTATGTATATTGTATAAGCATCTCGAGGTTAAAACACGTCTGTTTCTAATTAAAAAGCATTTTACTGTTATAATCAGGAAGTGCGTGTTAGCATATTAGTTGATCACGCCTCTGAAAGTTGTGAAAAGCACTTTTTGATGTTCAGAATCCAGAAGGGAAGTGAGGAGCAACTTTCAAATTAAACAGTTTGGTTTTTTAAGTTTTAAAACAGTAAAAATCAGGTACAGCGCCTTTAAATTCTTAATTCATTCCAGTCTGTCAGGTTGTGTTCACTCTGAGATGACGTCACCGCGTCACAGGTCGAAATGGCGAAGCTGAAAATTCAAAAATGTAAAGTTTTTCAATTTTGGGAACAAAATTGTCCCAGTGGAATATCTCCAATCTTACAACCGGATTTTACACAAGGCACACAGCACGCGGCGCAAATGCAACTCAAACCGTCATTTGGCTTTCCAACGATTAAGACTCAAAAATTCGGAATGTGTTTAAAGCTGAAAAATAAAATAAAATACTACATTGGCCTGAGGTTTGGCCCGTGATTCCATAAATCTGTACACAATTCAAAATGGCCGCTCGGACACGGCGGACATGTCGTTTTTGTCGTTAGTAAACTGCACCTTCACCTCAGGAAAACTGGAATTTGTGGAATTTTGGAACAAGGAATGAAGTGAAGTGAAATAGTGTTTGGAAAATGGAAAACAAAAAAATATAAAACATTAAAAGGTCCAACATTACGCAAAATGAACTCCTGTGAGATTTAAGTCACGTTCTGATGTTCCTCCTCAAAAACACCTGGAGTTGTGTTTGTTTCATTCACATGTTTGAGGAACTCTTTATTATTAGTCTGTCTACATCTCCAAAGCTCCAAACGCTCTGTTCCACCTTGTGATGTCATCAAGTGGTAGTTTTCAAGTGAACAGCTCCTTTTACCTTTAGTTCAGTCGAGATCGGCAATTCCAGGACTGAAATGATCCAAATGATTCTAGTGAAGGTGTGTGGAGTTTAAAAACACAGTGGAGCACTTCCTGTATCACCACATGATGACATCACAAGGTGGAACAGAGTGTTTTCAGTTTGAGAGAAGAACTCGTGTTAAATCTGCAGGTTTGTGTGTTAAACATGTGAATGAAACAAACACAACTACAGGTGTTTTTGTGTTTGTGACGAGGACACGACATTAAAACCGATTTAAAAAACAGCGTGATATTGGCCCTTTAATACAAAAGTCGTGGTTCTCTGATTGGATGACGTTTGAACTCCTTATTTCACTAAAACAAACTTAAAGATCATTAAATTTAAGCTTTTCCTTAATTTACTTCAAATATGACGTTAACCGTTTTTAGTGTGTAGGATTAAACTGTCCCACTCTCTGAATGATTTAAAGCTTCACTCTGAAGATCCCTCACCTGCGTGTTTCCATGGATACCACTTTATCCATCTCCATGGAGACAGGCAGGCGACGCGACCACGCCAAGTTACAGGTCAGATCTGTGGAGAGGAGCCCCGCGCACACAATTAGAATCATAATAAAGTATTAAAAACAGGTGTAAAAAGCATTCCATGAAAGCATACTGCGGAACATTCCAATCAACGATATCTCCATGGTGACAGGCAGAAAAATTACATAGTACGTCTTTCAAATTCACAAGTTAACGATGTCTTAAAGGTCCCGTCAACAAATTAGAAAGGTTTAAAGAGGGGGTATTAACTGTAACGTACTGCTGACCGTAAGGAGGGTTTGAATAGGGCCCAGGAGAGATCACTAGATGACTCAAACATGCATGGATGACTCTAAAACCTCTTCAGGCAGGTTTTTGATGAAGAAAAACATTAGAACATGAGAAAAAGCAAAAAAAAAAAAGATTTTTACATGATACCCCCTCTTTAAAAAGTGGAATTATGGTAAATTTTTGGTTATATGTGATAAAAAATGAACAATTTTCAGAGTATCAAGAATCTAAACCTGTTCAACACACAAAAAAACAAAAAAACAAAAAGTCTTCATTGTTGTACTGAGGTCAAACCGCAGGGGGCGCCGTTTTCAAGTCCCACAAGACAGAAGCGTTCACAGTTGGAGTGAGCGTCGGGGCGGCCAAAGGGTTAACTGCATGCACACTCGCTACGGAGCCACTAGAGGGAGCCACTAGAGGGAGCCACTAGAGCACTACAACACAAGAGAACAGAGCGGGGCTGTCTGCTGCACTCAGTCTGCACCACCGGGGGGCGCCACACCTCCACTCCTCACACACTCCCCACACGTTTGGAAAAATGGTCCAATCAACTCAATTAAGACTTAAACAGTAAAGATACAAAGATATGCGAGTTTGAAACTGTGCCGTGGCTAAAGACACACTGCGGAACTTTTCTGGTAAAGGGTCCACCACCTGCTCATCTCCACAACACGGTATTAAAGGACCTGTATGTGATATTGACTTTTACTGGTCACAATTCTACTGCCGATTTATTCGATAATCACAAAAACATTCAACTGTAAGAGGCGGGACACATACAGCTCCTATAAAAGTCATCGCTATGGAAACAAGTTACAGGTCACATCTGTGGAGAGGCAAGCCTGCTCACAGTAAGAATGCCTGTTCCCATTACAAATACAACATCTGTAACTGAACAGATGTTTCTTTAAAGCCGTACGGTGAAACATTCCAGGTAAAACTCTGTTACCGCGGCACAAGCAGGTGACTGACCCCCCTGCTGGAAAAGTGACACAATGCGCCTTTAAGGAAGTGACAGTGGTGTAGTGGGTTAAGAGGGTAACCAGTTTGATTCCTCCCCAAACACACGGACACTTCCATCCACATCACCCCCTCTAGTCACAGGAGCTGGAAGGGCATCTGAAGTAAAAACAACAGATTTTTAAGACCAAAAGTTAAAAAACACATTCCGATTCGGACACACGACATTCCGATTCGGTCTCCACTTTCAGGTAAAAACTTTGTGGATATGGCTTCTTTCTTCTTTTTGTACATTTTTAAAGGTGCATTGTGTAACTTTTCTGGTGGAGGGTTCGTCAGACGCTTTTCTCCATGTTATTGCTTTGTCTGGAATGTTTCACAGGTCAGATCTGTGGAGAGGCGACCCCGCTCACAGTCAGAATGTCTGTTTTTCTAGGGATTTTTGAGCTCTAAAACCACCTGTGATTGAATAAATGTAAAGTAGAGCTGTTTAATGTCACACTGTGGAACATTCCAGGCAGAGCAGTGACGTATCCATAGAAACAAGCAGGTGATGGACCCTCACGATAATTAGAGAGTTGACTGCAGGTTGGTCATTAGTTGTGACCTAAAAACACACGACTTTGTGGATAAAATTACCGTCATTTCCAGACGCCGCAACTTTGAACCCTGCGGCTTAAACGACGACGCGGCTAATTTTTATTTGATTTCGATTTTTATGGACTAAAGCCTCCGGGGGGGCAAGAGCGAGACAGACATGTGGAAGAGACGACCCAGGGAAGATGCTCGTTTGATTTTGTTTTGAACAGTTATTTTGAGCTTCATGCACACGAGGAAATCCACATGATTCAGCTTTTAAGTTAAAGACAATCGATCTGGCTGTGGAAGGAGGAAACAGCTGCTGCACGTGAGCTCAGACTCAGACCCAGATCTAGACCCAGATCTAGATCTAGATCCAGACCCAGATCTAGATCTAGACCTAGATCTAGACCCAGATCTAGACCCAGACCCAGACCCTGCATCTGGCTGTGGAAGGAGGAAACAGCAGCTGCTGCTGCTGCACCTGAGCTCAGCATCAATGAGTTGACGGTGAGACGTTGGCGACGGCAGCGTGACGAACTGACTCGGCACCGTTTGGAAAAAGCATGTACCAGTATTTCATTTGAAAAATCTGTAAATATCTGAAGTTACAGCGTGGACACTGCGGCGTACAGACAGGTGTGGCCTATGTATGTACAATTTTTTTTCTTTTCAAATTTAGTTGAAGCGGCTCATGTTCGGGTGCGCCCATTAGTCCGGAAATTACGGTAAACGTATTTTCATCAAGAACCTGCGTTTTTAAGACTCATCTGGCAGAGCTTTTGTCCCATTTTGTAAAACGTTAAGAGCATTTATACATGAGACTGTCGACAATCTGAGCTGAATCTGATTCTCTGCTACTAAATGTGACTTACTGAGAGCTTAAAGGCGTTCTACCTGAGTTTTTCCATCTGTTTGAGAATATTCTTGTGTCTCCAGTGCAGATATTTCGCACGAGCAGTTCTATAGTCCAATGATCAGGTGGTGTGTGTTAGCATGACCGTCCCAGAGTGTGAAAAGTGCTTATAAACTCATCATGGTGAATCATTAGGACGCTCTGAATGCAAAAGGGACATGAGGAGGAACTCTGGACCACTGCAAACTGTTTACAATGAAATAGTTCTGGGTTTTTATGTTTTTAAGACGGTAAAAATCAGGTACAGCGCCTTAAAACCAGATGAGCTCTCTTAAACCAACGTTTCATTTCATGGATAGCTTAAATAATTGAATCGGATCAGTCCTTCTGATTTACATTTAAAAATCCTGCTAATCTCTCGTTAAACTCCTACAAACACAGCCGTACATTCTTCACTCGTTAAGACAAAAGTGGTTCATGATTAAGACACTTATGGATGCACAAAACTTCAAAAACAAAAATAATCAAAAT
>CM057098.1:32257972-32275472 GCA_029959045.1 Taenioides sp. WSHXM2023
GGAGGAGAGAGGAGGAGGAGAGAGGAGGAGGAGAGGAGAGAGGAGGAGGAGAGGAGAGAGGAGGAGGAGAGAGGAGAGGAGGGGGAGGAGGAGAGGAGGAGGGGGGAGGGGGGAGAGGAGGGGGAGTGGCAGACACAGACAAAATGGAGAATGAGATGAGGCACGGACATGAGACAAACACAAATGCATGGGCTAGTGGTCATGTGACGTCATCCTGAGAGCTCATTGGCTGAGTGTGAGGAGGGGGCGGGGCAGAGTGCTACATTTGGATTTGACTCGTGGTTTATGGTTAAAATTATAATAAATTCTCTGGTCTGTCCACATGAAACTGACACTGGCACAAAGTTCTACGTCGTCTTTTGGGTGGATCAGGTATCGGTTCATTTTGGTCGATAAATCGGTGTAATAAAGCGATTGAGTGGCCGATGTCGATGTCTTAATATTAAAGTTGTATTTTCACAGAGCTGTTCAGTCTTTACAAAACACATTTGGATCTTTTTTTCCTCATGCTGTTTGTTTAAAGGAAATAAGTTTTATTTCAGCTCTGGTATCGGTGGATATCGAGTATCGACATTGGTATCGGAACGGAAAAAGGTGAGAGAATCTGAACCACAAACATGTAAACTTTGTGGAGCCAATCAAACATCACGTGAGGAGGGTGGGTTTGGTTTTCTTTGAAACTAGAATCAATTTTGCAGAGTCAGAGGAAAATCTCAGAAGGTCAGGGCAGAAGAACCGAACAGGACCCTTTTTTCTCAGGAGTCTGGAGTCCGACCTGAAGAACCAGGACCAAAGATCTGCTGTTTGTATCTGACCTGCCCTCCAGGCTCTGACAGTATGTGAACGCAAGAGACTCTAAACTCAAACCTCAGTGTGGTGAAGAAGCAGAGAAATGACCCCTGACCCCTGACAAAGCCCTGGACGAGGGGGTTAAAGTGCAGGTCCGACTGGTCTATGGGCCTGTCCTGATCATTACATCATTATTTTAAGTTGAATAAATGAAAGATGGAACAGTGTGTTGTATGTTTTTGGTCTCCGTCGTTCTTATGCGTTTGTGTGGATTGTTGTTCTTTTTGTTGTGCCGTGTTCAAACCTGAGCTGTGGAAAGGTGAAGGATTCACAGCTCAGACGTTTAAATCAAACGGACGACTTCAAAACAGGTTTAGATCCTGTTTTACTGTTATTGTGGTAAAAGTCAAAGTTTCTGTTTTATCGTAACATTTCTGCTTCAAAATCTGATGTCGAAATAAGACGAGTGTTTTCAGGGTAAACGAACAAGAGGAACATTTTCAATCCTTTGTTATTATTGTTATTACTGTTATTGTTGTCGTTACTGTTGTTATTACTGTTGTTGTATGTAAAATCCCTCAGTCGTCCAGGTAGAATCCATGGCAAAAAAAGGAGAAAATTTAATTTGTCAACTGGACATAGTTTATTTGGTTGAATACGTTTCGCAGCTCGAAAAACTACAGAGGATCTTCAGACAACATGAAATCCCAGTCTATTTCAAACCCACAAACACTTTAAGACAAAAACTGGTCCATCCTAAGGACAAAACTCCGAGCCACAAACAAAGCAATGTGGTCTACTCCATTCAGTGTAGTGAAGACTGCAGGGGGCGCTACACTGGAGAAACAAAACAGACACTTCACAAAAGGATGTATCAACACAGACGGGAAAACCAGGGTGGGCCGCAATCTGCCGTACATCTCCACCTAAAAGGACCTCAGTCTGCTGTACATCTCCACCTAAAAGGACCTCAGTCTGCCGTACATCTCCACCTAAAAGCCACAGGCCACTCCTTTGAGGACAGTGAGGACCAGATCTTGGCCAGAGAAAAGAACTGGTTTGAGAGGAGGAGTTAAAGAAGCTATTTTTGTCAAGAAAGAGAATCCTTCCTTGAACAGAAATGGAGGTCTCAGACATCATTTGTCTCCATCTATAACTCTATCCTCAAACCTAAATCAAAACAAACTGGGAAAACAATGGGACTAGCCAGGACATGTCCAGAGGTGTGAAAACACCATCATGGCCCTGAATGGTTCTGCTAACTACTCCCCCACTCCCACTCCATATTGAATAGACTCACATGACTAACAGAAACTGTAAACAACTCCATATTGTATCACCTGACCAACTGAAACTGTATTTAAATATGTGTGTCTCAGAGTAATTTTCATTGTAATTAAGCTCCTCCCTTCAGGCAGATATAAAGCAGTGTCCACCAGCATCTGACCAGAACTGAAGAAGCAGCTTGGATGAGCTGAGAAACGTATTCGACCAAATAAACTCTGTCCAGTTGACAAATTAAATTTTCTCCTTTTTTTGCCTATTACTGTTATTACTGTTGTTGTTGTTATTACCGTTATTGTCGTTGTTATCGTTATTGTTATTACCGTTATTGTCGTTATTACTGTTATTGTCGTTGTTATTACTGTTATTGTCGTTATTACTGTTATTGTCGTTATTACTGTTATTGTCGTTGTTGTTGTTATTACTGTTATTGTCGTTGTTGTTATTACTGTTATTGTCGTTGTTGTTATTACCGTTATTGTTGTTATTACTGTTATTGTCGTTGTTGTTACTGTTATTGTCGTTATTATTACTGTTATTGTCGTTGTTGTTACTGTTATTGTCTTTGTTATTAATTCTTCTTTTATAATCGGTGCTGGTGTGAAATAAACATTCCGACTGGACAGTGAAGACGACAGAGACATTCCAGGTCAGTGTGAAAGGTTAGTCCATGAGGTCAGAGGTCAGTGGGTTAGTGAGATGAACTGAAGATTCCAGGAGAAAGCACTACAGAGACTACCACCATCACCCGACCCAAGAACGCACACAGAAGGCACACAGAAGGCACACAGAAGGCACACAGAAGGCACACAGAACGCACACACAGAACACACAGTAATGGTGGAAAAGGTTACTTAAAGTCGGAGTGCCGCTGCAGTTTGGAACAATGAAACGGGCCGTTTGAGTTTTGAAAAACACGTTTCTGAATGAACGATTAGCCCCGCCCACTCTGATGATGACACATGACGGACAGCTGTCGGGGGCGGTCTCTGATTGGATAAAACTGTCTGCACCAGGTTCTTTCTTCTGCACGGTCTCCTCCAAACTGCCTTTCAGAACGTACAAATATCTCCTTAAAGTACGTCCAGACCCATCAGCCGTGGACCAGCGCTGTGTCCGAATGTCTCCCCCAGCCCCTCGCCCTCATTCACTCCACAGGCTGCACTCTTTAGTGACTCTACAGCACCTCAAGTGACGCGTCCAGGTAAACCTCCGTCTCTGTACCGCTCTCCCACTGCACTGTGCTCTATGCTGACCCCTAGTGACCAGAGCTCTTCTTTTTCACACCCTGGACGTTCAGACACCACTAAACACGTGAACAGCACCCCCCGTAGGGACAGAGTGGACATTTGGACACAGGCTCGGTTTTTGCTCTTGAAAATCATAATTAGAACAAACAAAAAAAAAAAAAAAAAAAAAAAAAAGACATCTGGGAAGGCCATAACAAAAATGTCTGCAATTTCCCCATTGTGGGACAAATAAAGGATTATCTTAACTTATCTTAGAACAAAACTCATGTGTGAAACCAGCGCAGTATTTGTGTTTCTTTAGTTTTATTTTTGCTTAAGAGAAAAAGATCCTGAATTCTTCTTCCACCACCAGAAAACACAGAAACACAAGGTTTAATCTGAGCTGTTAGAGAAGAACATGCCGGAACCATGCAGAGACTCCACCACCTGCAGCCGCAAGAGACACAGTGTGTGGGCGTCTTTGGAGCGCTGTGGGCGTGTCTTTGGAGCGCTGTGGGCGTGTCTTTGGTGCGCTGTGGGCGTGTCTTTGGTGCGTTGTGGGCGTGTCTTTGGAGCGTTGTGGGCGTGTCATTGGCGCGTTGTGGGCGTGTCTTTGGAGCGTTGTGGGCGTGTCTTTGGTGCGTTGTGGGCGTGTCATTGGCGCGTTGTGGGCGTGTCTTTGGAGCGTTGTGGGCGTGTCATTGGCGCGTTGTGGGCGTGTCATTGGCGCGTTGTGGGCGTGTCTTTGGAGCGTTGTGGGCGTGTCATTGGCGCGTTGTGGGCGTGTCATTGGAGCGTTGTGGGCGTGTCATTGGCGCGTTGTGGGCGTGTCTTTGGTGCGTTGTGGGTGTGTCATTGGCGCGTTGTGGGCATGTCTTTGGAGCGTTGTGGGCGTGTCTTTGGAGCGTTGTGGGCGTGTCTTTGGAGCGTTGTGGGCGTGTCATTGGCGCGTTGTGGGCGTGTCTTTGGAGCGTTGTGGGCGTGTCTTTGGTGTGGTCTTACCCTTCGTAGTTGTGCCGGTTGCGGACCACCTTTGCCACCATGCAGGCAGCCACCGCGATGAGCACGATCACAACCAGAGCGCCAACCACCCCGCCCACGATCACCGCCGTGTTCTTCTGAGGGAAGGACTCTGCCAGGGCGAGACACAGCGTCAGTATCGCAGCGTCCTATTGGCCGATAAGATTTAAAGGTCCAGTAACACAAAACTGACTGAGTGTTAAATCGTGTTCTAATGTTCCTCGCCACAAACTCACCTGGAGTTGTGTTTGTTTCATTCACATGTTTGAGGAACTCTTTATCATTAGTCTGTCTACATCTCCAAAGCTCCAAACGCTCTGTTCCACCTTGTGATGTCATCAAGTGGTAGTTTTCAAGTGAACAGCTCCTTTTACCTTTAGTTCAGTAGAGATCGGCAATTCCAGAACTGAAATGATCCAAATGATTCTAGTGAAGGTGTGTGGAGTTTAGAAACACAGTGGAGCACTTCCTGTATCACCACATGATGACATCACAAGGTGGAACAGTGTTTTCAGTTTGAGAGAAGAACTCATGTTAAATCTGCAGGTTTGTGTGTGGTATCTGTGTGTGTGGTATCTGTGTGCATATCTGTGTGTGTGTTGTGTTGTGGTTGACACACACTTAACCGTCCGTGCAGTGTGTGAATCATTTGTGTTTCACTTCCTCTTGTAAAACTCGTGTCACTTTGTAGAAAAACTCTGGCCCATTTGGAAATTTTAGTTTTGGTTCAGTGACGAGACACAAGAGAATTTAATTAATGTCGTTTCCTCGTCACAAACACCTGGAGTTGTGTTTGTTTCATTCACATGTTTCACACACAAACCTGCAGATTTAACACGAGTTCTTCTCTCAAACTGAAAACACTCTGTTCCACCTTGTGATGTCATCATGTGGTGATACAGGAAGTGCTCCACTGTGTTTTTAAACTCCACACACCTTCACTAGAATCATTTGGATCATTTCAGTCCTGGAATTGTCGATCTCTACTGAACTAAAGGTAAAAGGAGCTGTTCACTTGAAAACTACCACTTGATGACATCACAAGGTGGAACAGAGACAAAACAAACATAACTCCAGGTGTGTTTGGATGGAACGTTCTAACACGGTTTAAAAGTCACAGGGGTCAGTTTCATGTCACACAGGAGCTTTAACACGTGCACATTTAGTTTTGACTCAAATCCTCAGAAAAGATTTAGATTTAAAAACGTGGAGGGAAAATGTGCCCCCTGTAGTGGCCCCTGTAGTGGCTCCTGTAGTGCCCCTGTAGTGGCCCCTGTACTGGCTCCTGTAGTGGCCCCTGTAGTGCCCCCTGTAGTGCCCCCTGTAGTGGCCCCTGTAGTGGCCCCTGTAGTGGCCCCTGTAGTGGCTCCTGTAGTGCCCCTGTAGTGGCCCCTGTACTGGCTCCTGTAGTGGCCCCTGTAGTGCCCCCTGTAGTGGCTCCTGTAGTGGCCCCTGTACTGGCTCCTGTAGTGGCCCCTGTAGTGGCTCCTGTAGTGGCCCCTGTAGTGGCCCCTGTAGTGGCTCCTGTAGTGGCTCCTGTAGTGCCCCTGTAGTGGCCCCTGTACTGGCTCCTGTAGTGGCCCCTGTAGTGGCTCCTGTAGTGGCTCCTGTAGTGCCCCTGTAGTGGCCCCTGTACTGGCTCCTGTAGTGCCCCTGTAGTGGCCCCTGTAGTGGCCCCTGTAGTGGCTCCTGTAGTGGCTCCTGTAGTGCCCCTGTAGTGGCCCCTGTACTGGCTCCTGTAGTGGCCCCTGTAGTGCCCCCTGTAGTGCCCCCTGTAGTGGCCCTGTAGTGCCCCTGTAGTGGCTCCTGTAGTGGCTCCTGTAGTGCCCCTGTAGTGGCCCCTGTAGTGGCTCCTGTAGTGGCCCCTGTAGTGGCCCCTGTAGTGGCTCCTGTAGTGGCTCCTGTAGTGCCCCTGTAGTGGCCCCTGTACTGGCTCCTGTAGTGGCCCCTGTAGTGGCCCCTGTAGTGGCTCCTGTAGTGGCTCCTGTAGTGCCCCTGTAGTGGCCCCTGTACTGGCTCCTGTAGTGCCCCTGTAGTGGCCCCTGTAGTGGCCCCTGTAGTGGCTCCTGTAGTGGCTCCTGTAGTGCCCCTGTAGTGGCCCCTGTACTGGCTCCTGTAGTGGCCCCTGTAGTGCCCCCTGTAGTGCCCCCTGTAGTGGCCCCTGTAGTGGCCCCTGTACTGGCTCCTGTAGTGCCCCTGTAGTGGCCCCTGTACTGGCTCCTGTAGTGCCCCTGTAGTGGCCCCTGTAGTGGCCCCTGTAGTGGCTCCTGTAGTGCCCCTGTAGTGGCCCCTGTAGTGGCCCCTGTAGTGCCCCCTGTAGTGGCCCCTGTAGTGGCTCCTGTAGTGCCCCTGTAGTGGCCCCTGTAGTGGCCCCTGTAGTGCCCCCTGTAGTGCCCCCTGTAGTGCCCCCTGTAGTGGCCCCTGTACTGGCCCCTGTACTGGCTCCTGTAGTGGCCCCTGTAGTGGCCCCTGTAGTGGCCCCTGTAGTGGCTCCTGTAGTGGCCCCTGTAGTGGCCCCTGTAGTGGCTCCTGTAGTGGCTCCTGTAGTGCCCCCTGTAGTGGCCCCTGTAGTGGCCCCTGTAGTGGCCCCTGTAGTGGCTCCTGTAGTGCCCCCTGTAGTGGCTCCTGTAGTGCCCCTGTACTGGCTCCTGTAGTGGCCCCTGTAGTGGCCCCTGTAGTGGCCCCTGTAGTGGCCCCTGTAGTGGCCCCTGTAGTGCCCCTGTACTGGCTCCTGTAGTGCCCCTGTAGTGGCCCCTGTACTGGCCCCTGTACTGGCCCCTGTACTGGCTCCTGTAGTGGCCCCTGTAGTGGCCCCTGTAGTGACCCCTGTACTGGCTCCTGTAGTGCCCCCTGTAGTGGCTCCTGTAGTGGCCCCTGTAGTGCCCCTGTAGTGGCCCCTGTACTGGCTCCTGTAGTGGCTCCTGTAGTGGCCCCTGTAGTGGCCCCTGTAGTGGCCCCTGTAGTGGCCCCTGTACTGGCCCCTGTAGTGGCCCCTGTAGTGCCCCCTGTAGTGGCTCCTGTAGTGGCCCCTGTAGTGCCCCTGTAGTGGCCCCTGTACTGACTCCTGTAGTGGCTCCTGTAGTGGCCCCTGTAGTGGCCCCTGTACTGGCCCCTGTACTGGCCCCTGTAGTGGCCTCTGTACTGGCTCCTGTAGTGCCCCTGTAGTGGCCCCTGTAGTGGCCCCTGTACTGGCTCCTGTAGTGGCCCCTGTAGTGCCCCCTGTAGTGGCTCCTGTAGTGGCCCCTGTACTGGCTCCTGTAGTGGCTCCTGTAGTGGCTCCTGTAGTGGCCCCTGTAGTGCCCCTGTAGTGGCCCCTGTACTGGCTCCTGTAGTGGCTCCTGTAGTGGCTCCTGTAGTGGCCCCTGTAGTGGCTCCTGTAGTGCCCCTGTAGTGGCCCCTGTAGTGGCCCCTGTACTGGCTCCTGTAGTGGCTCCTGTAGTGGCCCCTGTAGTGGCCCCTGTAGTGGCCCCTGTAGTGGCCCCTGTAGTGGCCCCTGTAGTGGCCCTTACGGGGGGCAGACATGAGCCTGAACACTGCAGCTGTATCTGAGGTGACGCCCCCTACTGCACACAGCCTCAAAGTAAAACAAAAGAGGAACTGTCTGCCGGGCAGGTCCACTGTCCCGGGCAGGTTCACTGTCCCGGGCAGGTTCACTGTCCCGGGCAGGTTCACTGTCCCCGGCAGGTCCACTGTCCCAGATTTGTGACAGTCCAAATGAGGTCATTTGAAATGCAAACACATTTCAGATGAGCCGTGGCATTAGCCGTAGCATTAGCCGTAGCATTAGCCGTGGCATTAGCCGTGGTATTAGCCGTGGCATTAGCCGTAGCATTAGCCGTGGCATTAGCCGTGGCATTAGCCGTGGCATTAGCCGTAGCATTAGCCGTGGCATTAGCCGTAGCATTAGCCGTGGCATTAGCCGTAGCATTAGTCGTAGCATTAGCCGTGGACCCGTGACAGGGTCGGTCCAGTCGGTCCCAGAGGCTCAGAGGTTCGAGCTCTCGTCCCCTGACACAAGGGCCGGACTGACAGCCTCACTTCAGTGTCTGCCCTGGGGCAGCTCTGGCTACAGTTGGCAGTAGTTTGAATTTGAGTTTTGACAGGTGCTATTAACCTGTCAGTGAGAAAACAGGAGCCAAACACAGAGTTTAATAAAACCGAGTAAAACATGAGGAAAAGACGTGAGAGAAACTCCACTGTGATGTCATCATGTGACATTTGCTGTTCAGTGAAAACCTCAAATCAGGATTTCATTATTTTAATTCAGAACTGTTCTCCACAGGGGGCGCTGTAGAGCACAGAGGAGCCCACAGGGGGCACCGTAGAGCACAGAGGAGCCCACAGGGGGCGCCGTAGAGCACAGAGGAGCCCACAGGGGGCGCCGTAGAGCACAGAGGAGCCCACAGGGGGCGCCGTAGAGCACAGAGCAGAGGAGCCCACAGGGGGCGCTGTAGAGCACAGAGGAGCCCACAGGGGGCGCCGTAGAGCACAGAGGAGCCCACAGGGGGCGCTGTAGAGCACAGAGCAGAGGAGCCCACAGGGGGCGCCGTAGAGCACAGAGGAGCCCACAGGGGGCGCCGTAGAGCACAGAGCAGAGGAGCCCACAGGGGGCGCCGTAGAGCACAGAGCAGAGGAGCCCACAGGGGGCGCCGTAGAGCACAGAGCAGAGGAGCCCACAGGGGGCGCTGTAGAGCACAGAGGAGCCCACAGGGGGCGCCGTAGAGCACAGAGGAGCCCACAGGGGGCGCTGTAGAGCACAGAGGAGAGGAGCCCACAGGGGGCGCCGTAGAGCACAGAGCAGAGGAGCCCACAGGGGGCGCTGTAGAGCACAGAGGAGCCCACAGGGGGCGCTGTAGAGCACAGAGGAGCCCACAGGGGGCGCTGTAGAGCACAGAGGAGAGGAGCCCACAGGGGGCGCTGTAGAGCACAGAGCAGAGGAGCCCACAGGGGGCGCTGTAGAGCACAGAGCAGAGGAGCCCACAGGGGGCGCCGTAGAGCACAGAGCAGAGGAGCCCACAGGGGGCGCTGTAGGGACACGAGGGCAGACCCACCTCTGTGCACGACCCGAAGCTCGGTGCGCGCCCGGGTGCCCTCCACGTCGGGCGGGTTCTTGACGTCGCAGAAGTACGTCCCGTTGTCGCTGAAGTGGGCGGGGCTGAGCTGGATGGAAACGTCGCGTTTGTTGATGTCGCCGATGAAGTGAATCCGATCTTTAAAATCCTCCAGACCCGGGAACGCCTTCCCACCGGCAAAGTACAGGATCTACGCACAACACAACACAACACAACATCAAGAGACACACAACATGAAGAGACACACACACACACACACACGCACACAGACAGAGCACGTTAGACATGTTCAGTATTGGTGGTTTTCAGATTCTAGTGTGTGTCTTTGTGTGTGTGTGTCTATATGTGTCTTTGTGTCTTTTTCTTGTATGTGTGTGTTTTTTGTGCGTTGTTGTGTTGTGTATCTAAACCAGATCCATGTGTATAAACACTGATCTATAGAACGTTGTCGTCTGTTGTCTGAATCGCAGCTACTGATCCTTTACAGATGATGTCATCAAAACTTCCTGTGGGTGTGATGCTAACTGGAGGCTCTGCTCTGTCTGAAGAGTTACTCAAGTTAGAGTTTAATCTGAGTTTTACTTTAACCCAATCTGAGCATAAAGACCAGACTCTGAACTCCACCTGAGCTGATCTGAGCTGTGAAACACGTCTCTCTAAAGAACATCACAAGCTAGCATTAGCATTAGCGTTAGCGTTAGCATTAGCAATAGCGTTAGCATTAGCCAACAGTTTTCACTTTCACTTCTCTCTTCTTCTCAGTTCACTGATGAAGAGGAGTGTCTGTAAACTCCCCCGAAGCCTCGTCCAGGGAATTTAAAGACGTTTTACCAAAGCCGTTAACGACGTTTAAAATCGACTTTTGAGACATTTGGATCAACGGAAAACGTTACAAAGGGACAATGGACGCCTGCTCCAGAATATAGAGGGACAGATAATACTCCCTACAACTGTACAACAACTCACCCTTATGCAACAGATAATACTCCCTACAACTGTACAACAACTCATTTTTATGTAACAGATAATACTCCCTACAACTGTACGACAACTCATCCTTATGTAACAGATAATACTCCCTACAACTGTACAACAACAAAACTTATGTGTGGAGAGGAGCAGCAGGTCTGTGGAGAGGAGAGGAGCAGGTCTCACCGTGTAGGCGTCTTTGGAGAACTGATTGTCCGGTTGGCTGGACTGGAAGCTCCAGGTGACGGAGGTGGCGCTGCTCACCACCTGTTTGGACTTAAAGGAGCAGTGCAGGACGCCCGTGGTGCCGTTCTCCACGATGACCTCGGCGTCCGCGCGGATGTCGATCGCCAACGAAGGACGAGTCACTGTGAATGACAAGAAGGTCATCAGGTTCAAAGGTCAAGATCACGATGTCCTAAAGTCGTTTCCTCGTCTCACACCTGGAGTTGTGTTTTGTTTCATTCACATGTTTAACACACAAACCTGCAGATTTAACACGAGTTCTTCTCTCAAACTGAAAACACTCTGTTCCACCTTGTGATGTCATCATGTGGTGATACAGGAAGTGCTCCACTCCACACACCTTCACTAGAACCGTGGAATTGCAGATCTCTAACTAAAGGTGAAAGGAGCTGGTACGGTACATCAGTGTATTTGTTTTCATGGTAAGAAAAAAATTAGAAAAGAAAAACAAAGAATGATTTTATCTGTTCAAATGTTGAGATGGTTCAGAACACCAGTTATTTATTTGATTTTGTTTTGTAAAATATTGACCTTTATGAGTCATGTGACCTTTGCCCCGGAAGTAAACAGAGAGAGGAAAATAGAAACCGCGAAAGAGAAAAACTTCCACTGGTGCAGGTGAACACAGTCAATATTTAGTTCGTATTCTGTTTTTATTTAAAGGTGATGTAATATTAGAGCCAAGTCATTTTGTTCTGTTTGTATTTTTAGTTTTCATGGTGTTGGAGCTGAAGGTGAAAAAGAATCAATATCGACACATGATCTTCACATCAGTGAAGCGTGAAGTTCTTTTATTTGCAAAGAAAACCAGGGCGGCTGGTCACGTGATGTCGCTGTGGCGTGTCCATTCGGCTCATTTAAACAGGTTTTGGTGCCGTTTTCCTACAGGTGGAGGCAGGACGACAGCGCCACCTGCAGTCCGACTTCCTCAGGACAGTGTCACTTCTGAGGAAGACCGCAGGGAGCCGTCCAAACTGTCAGGTCTGAAAAGAAACCCTTGGTCTGAAAAAAGAACCTAAAAACATAAATTATGGGAAATGAACCTCGTTGGATCCAGGTGTTTTTGAGGAGGGACCAGTGTCTGAACACGACTTAAACTCACAGGGGTCGGTTTCGTGTGACATCACAGCGCAGGTCTTAAAGCTCAGCACAGAACTTTATCGATCGGCGGTGTGAACACAAACCACAAAGAGCTGTTCTCTGGTGTGCGATTAGACTTTTAAACCGGACATAAAGACAAAAGCAGGTTCAGCTCTCCGCTGACCGCAGTCGGGCCGGAGGGCGGGGCCGGGCTCAGGACGCACCACGGGTCAGAAAAATCCATCAAACAAACTTTATTTATAAAGCCTTTTAAACCGTCACGGCGACCAAAGTGCTTCACTTTAAAACCAACACAATAGAAATAAATGTTGGAGGCCGAGGATTATACCAAACCCACAGCACCGACCCCACAGCACCAGCACCGACCCCACAGCACCGACCCCACAGCACCAGCACCGACCCCACAGCACCGACCCCACAGCACCAGCACCGACCCCACAGCACCGACCCCACAGCACCAGCACCGCCCCCACAGCACCGACCCCACAGCACCAGCACCGCCCCCACAGCACCAGCACCGACCCCACAGCACCGCCCCCACAGCACCAGCACCGACCCCACAGCACCGCCCCCACAGCACCAGCACCGACCCCACAGCACCGACCCCACAGCACCGACCCCACAGCACCGACCCCACAGCACCGCCCCCACAGCACCAGCACCGCCCCCACAGCACCGACCCCACAGCACCAGCACCGACCCCACAGCACCGACCCCACAGCACCAGCACCTACCCCACAGCACCGACCCCACAGCACCGACCCCACAGCACCAGCACCGACCCCACAGCACCGCCCCCACAGCACCGCCCCCACAGCACCGCCCCCACAGCACCAGCACCGACCCCACAGCACCAGCACCGACCCCACAGCACCGACCCCACAGCACCGACCCCACAGCACCAGCACCGACCCCACAGCACCAGCACCGACCCCACAGCACCGACCCCACAGCACCGACCCCACAGCACCGACCCCACAGCACCAGCACCGACCCCACAGCACCAGCACCGACCCCACAGCACCGCCCCCACAGCACCGACCCCACAGCACCAGCACCGACCCCACAGCACCGACCCCACAGCACCAGCACCGACCCCACAGCACCGACCCCACAGCACCGACCCCACAGCACCGCCCCCACAGCACCGACCCCACAGCACCAGCACCGACCCCACAGCACCGACCCCACAGCACCAGCACCGACCCCACAGCACCGACCCCACAGCACCAGCACCGCCCCCACAGCACCGCCCCCACAGCACCGCCCCCACAGTGCACGCAGCAGGTACGTTGTGTGGCACCAACACTGGATCTATGAGCTTCTCCAGTGCCTCCGAGGGCTTAAACTTTAAAGGGACGATTTTACGAACACTTCAGATCTGTCCTGATGTTCTGATGTTCCTCCTCAAAAACACCTGGAGTTGTGTTTGTTTCATTCACATGTTTGAGGAACTCTTTATTATTAGTCTGTCTACATCTCCAAAGCTCCAAAATTTCAGAATCCAGAGTAACCGATGACGATAAATTCTACAGATATTTTTTGGCCGATACGTCGGGAAACTTTTGATTTTGGCTGGGAACTTTTTTACGACAAACCTTTAAGAGCGCGGAAGACCCCCATTTTATTTGATTTATTTATTTTAATGTTATTTGTATTTTTTTCCTCTTCATTGTATTTAAATTTTATTATTATTAATAATAATAATAATAATAATAATAATAATAATAATAATAATATCATATATATCATATTATTAGTGTTTATTTTTCTTTTTATATATTCTTAAAAAAACAATGCACATTTATATTGTGGCTTATGTGAAAAAAGCACTGAATAAATCACAAAAAAAAAAAAAAAAGCTGTAAAGTCGCCCTTTGTGCAGCTGCAGTGTCTCTTCATATTAAAGATTTTTTAAGCAGCAAATCAACCAAAATTAAATATCGGTTTGTGCTGTTGATTTTTGGCAGATCGTCCATACTCTAAAAAGTCCAAATATCGGCGTGATATTTCGGCTCTAAAGAGAATAAAGTTCAAAAATGGTCTAAAAATACTAACGAAAGGGCTGTCAAAAGTATCGAAAATCAGATTCTAAATCATCCTAAAACTAATATCGAAACCAGATCCTCATTTTTCACTGGTACCGATCCTAAAAAGTCCCATTTTCAGGACAGAGCAGAACCTTCCTGAATGTGTTTAGAACAAACTGGATCAGAACAAGTGTAAGAGCAGAAAAACTAAACCAGGACTGAACCAGGACTGAACCAGGACTAAACCAGGACTAAACCAGGACTGAACCAGGACTGAACCAGGGATTCCACAGATAAGATAAGATAATCCTTTATTCGTCCCACAGTGGGGAAATTTAAATAGATATCAGGACACGTGGGAATAGAACAGAAAGTTTTCCCATTTACTGTGGAAAATCACAGGATTTTGTCTAAACAAAGTGGGTTTATTTTCATTGTGGGATCAGAATCGGTATCGAGTCTGTTCTTTGGTATCGAAACAGAGAGACTTTTGAGTATGATAACAACACTAGTGCAAAGTTCAGTTGTTGTTTTTGTGTTGAACCCTCTGCAGTATTCAGATGATTCCAGTTTTTCATGGTTTTGAAGATCTTGGGCCTGAACCTGCCCCAGTGTGGAGCAAGACGAGGCACGTAGAGATCCAGGGAAAAAGGGACCGCGAGGGCTTTGGATCGCACTCTACACGTTCATTTGTTTTACTTTCTGGGAATTAAACTCTGACCCAAAAAGAAACAGGAATCAACTCGCCGGGTACAAGACCATTAAAGGGTTTGTATGACACAATCCTCTGCTCTGTCCTAATGTCGTTTCCTCGTCACAAACACCTCGACTTTACATTTATTCAATCACAGGTGGTTTTAGAGCTCAAAATACCTAGAAAAACAGACATTCTGACTGTGAGCGGGGTCGCCTCTCCACAGATCTGACCTGGAACTTGGTCTGGTTTGGTCTCCATGGAGATAGGAAAGGTTTAATGCCATACTGTGGAACATTCCAGACAAAGCAACAACATCTCCATGGAGAAAAGTGTTTGACCCTCCACCAGAAAAGTTACACAATACAGCAAATCTCAAACACAGTTCTATCGATACTTTGCGGCAACATCACTCTAGGGGTGTTCTACGTATATCTCTATCGCAGAATGTTCGGCAGTTACCATGGCGACTGAATGCACACATGAGCAAACACTGTCAGACAGAGCAGAGCCTACAGTTAGCATTGGACCCCCAGGAAATATTGATAACGTCAGCTGTTTCATTATTGTCCTCTGCAGAGATCTCTCCGTGCTCTTACATTGCGCCTGATGCCCCGCCCTGTGGTATGTGACCCCCGCTGAGGGCAAAGGTCACGACCCCACACGGCTGTTCTCCTCATTTACCCCCGTCCGACGCAAACGCCGCACAAACGCCGCACAAACGCCGCACAAACGCCGCACAAACGCCGCACAAACGCCAACTTTTCAGGGTTTTTGGGTAAATGAAATCAGGAAACAGGAAGTGCTCCACTGTGTTTTTAAACTCCACACACCTTCACTAGAATCATTTGGATCATTTCGGTTCTGGAATTGTCGATCTCGACTGAACTAAAGGTAAAAGGAGCTGTTCACTTGAAAACTACCACTTGATGACATCACAAGGTGGAACAGAGCGTTTGGAGCTTTGGAGATGTAGACAGACTAATAATAAAGAGTTCCTCAAACATGTGAATGAAACAAACACAACTCCAGGTGTTTTTGAGGAGGAACATCAGAACATCAGAACCTGGATTAAATCTCACAGGGGTCGGTTTGTTTGATCTTAAACCTTTAAAAGTTAAAGTTCAAATAAAGTTGTGCGTTTCTGAATCTCACTCATGTGTTTCTGTTTTTATGTGCGTTTATTTCCCACAGACTGGTGCTAGAAACGAGCATTTGTGCTAAAACAGGGCATCTGGCTTAATGTGACTGTGACATCCTGGTTCTTCTGTTGTGATTATTAAAACTTTTAGACTGAAGTAAAAGAACTTTGGCCTTGATTTCTGCACATGTAAAAACTCTGCAGCTGTACGAGTGACGGGAAAACGAAGACTGAACGACAAAAGGACGCAAGACATTCAAGATTCTCAAACATGAATCAGTTCAAATCCAACTCAAGAGGGTCAGAGAAGAAACGACTAGAACATGGAGAAACATCTGAGGAGAACAGTTTGGAGAAACATCTGAGGAGAACAGTTTGGAGAAACATCTGAGGAGAACAGTTTGGAGAAACATCTGAGGAGAACAGTTTGGAGAAACATCTGAGGAGAACAGTTTGGAGAAACATCTGAGGAGAACAGTTTGGAGAAACATCTGAGGAGAACAGTTTGGAGAAACATCTGAGGAGAACAGTTTGGAGAACAGATCTGATTTAAGAGTTTGACAGGGACACTTCCAAGCTGCAGTGTAACTTTTCTGGTGGAGGGTCCGTCAAACGCTTTTCTCCATGGAGATGTTATTGCTTTGTCTGGAATGTTCCACAGTATGGCATTAAATCTTTCTATCAACCAAGTTCCAGGTCAGATCTGTGGAGAGGCGACCCCGCTCACAGTCAGAATGTCTGTTTTTCTAGGGATTTTTGAGCTCTAAAACCACCTGTAATGGGGTTCTGGCTAGGAAATTTATACCGCTAGAGGCGCGCCGAGCGTAGAGTCCGGAAGTGTACAGATGCGCCATTGATTTTGTACAGACAGTTTCAGTCACGCTTCATTAAATTCAACATATACTAATAATTTCTAATAATATGTCTAATAATATGTCTAATAATAATTCTTTCAAGGTATGATGTAATACGGCTCATTGGCATTTTCGGGATCTTGGAAGTCGTAAAATCTGGTAGTGTCATCCAATATTCTCTTGCAGTTTCATCATCGGCCTCTGTAACACCCATTTGGTCCAGTGCTTCGAGTCTGCAAAGTGTGTACCCGTGTACTAGAAGCAAACAAATATACAGTATTAAATATACACAAAGATAAGCGTGCCTTTCAATAAGTTGGCATTTTCAGCCGGACACCGACTTTCCCCTTCTCTTCAACTCCTCCTTTAATAAAACTAACGTCCACGGCCCATATTTTGAAGCCATTTTCCCGTGAACCAGTATTTGTCATTGAAGTAAATGGCAATGGAGGGACATGAAGCTCACTTCCGGTCGCTCTGCTCGCAGCGCCCCTAGTGGATGTTTTGCCGACAGTACCCCATTGAAATGTAAAGTAGAGCTGTTTAATGTCACACTGTGGAACATTCCAGGCAGAGCAGTGATGTTTCCATAGAAACAAGCAGGTGATGGACCCCCAACTGAAAAGTTACACAGTGCAGCTTTAAAATGACTGAATTATTACGTCTCTGTTATGTTAAATGACGTCTCTGGGTTTGTCTGTGTTGAATTCGATTTCATAAACAGATTAAAACACGTAAAGAAACACTGCGGCACATTTCGTTCTGATCTCGGTCCGTCTCAAAATTCAGCGGATTTTGTTTCAGACACAAACTCCTGCATAACATCAGGTTTGTCCAGTCGCTGTGTTCTCTTGTGTGTCATGTTTTTGTGTATTTCTGGAGAATTGTCGTGTGGAGCCTGGGGGACGTATAAGGAGGGTTTGAAAATGGCCCAGGAGAGATCACTAGATTACACAGACATGCATGGATGAGTCTAAAGCCTCTTCAGGCAGGTTACAGGACGTTACGACAATTCTCCATAAAAACACAAAAACATGAGACAAAACTGAACACAACAACTGGACAAACCTG
>CM057098.1:32280472-32425472 GCA_029959045.1 Taenioides sp. WSHXM2023
AAAAAAAAAATACACAGTCATTATAATTTGAAATGAAATGAGGAGAGAAAAAAAAAAAAAAAACAGGTTTAGAAGAACAACAACAGAGAAATGTGTTTCGATCACAGGTTTGCGCTGATGGAACAGGCTGAAAGTCAAAGCCTCCAAATCCGTGTCGATGTTCTAAAAACATGAGGAACTGTGCTTCATATTGTGAACGTCACTTAAATAAGTTCATTATAAATTACTTTATAAATTTACTTTCAGATGGAACCGTTAGTGTGTTTTTGTGTGAAAAGGAGCCACATATTTTACTTCTTTCTGCTCCTTTTCCTTCACAATGACGTATAAAACAGTTTTTATATTCATCTCAAACCAATGAAACAAATAAAAGAATGAAAATGAGATCGGCAATTCCAAATGATTCTACTGAAGGTGTGTGTGGAGTTTAAAAACACAGTGGAGCAGAGGGTTTTCAGTTTAACACAGAGAGATGGATGAAGATTTTTGTGTTTGAGTCACAGACTGAAGCTCCACAGACGCCTCAGCAGATGCTCCTCACGCCTACACAACACTGCTCCTGTGCACGCACAACACAACACAACACAACACAACAACCTCCACAACACCAACACATCAACACAACCTCCAACACAACAACACAACCTCCAACACAACAACACATCAACACAACCTCCAACACAACAACACATCAACACAACCTCCAACACAACAACACAACCTCCAACACAACAACACAACCTCCAACACAACAACACAACCTCCAACACATCAACACAACCTCCAACACAACAACACAACAACACAACACAACAACACAACCTCCAACACATCAACACAACCTCCAACACAACAACACAACCTCCAACACAACAACACATCAACACAACCTCCAACACAACAACACAACCTCCAACACAACAACACAACCTCCAACACAACAACACAACCTCCAACACATCAACACAACCTCCAACACAACAACACAACAACACAACACAACAACACAACCTCCAACACATCAACACAACCTCCAACACAACAACACAACACAACAACACAACAACACAACCTCCAGCGCAGCTCAGGACTTCAGATACTGAGTGTTTCCAGCAGCAGAGAAACGTGATGAGCAGAAACCTGGTGTCGTGTCAGAACTTTAGAGTAACTCACACAAAGGAGCCGTGTGTGCGACTTGGGAGTTTTTAAAAAGAATCAAACTCACCCTGAGCCTGAGGAGCTCCGAGTTCTGCCTGATTCACCTGATTCATTACTTCAGTTGAAGTAAAATAATAAAACAGCTGTGAGCAAATCCTTCAGTCCTGTAGATGTTGTAAAAAAGGATTTCATTAGAAAAACGACGTTTGTTTAGAATCGGTTCATTTCAAACTGGAATCCAATAATCCTCCAGTTTGTGTATTTAATATCTCAAAACTCGTTAGAACTGCACATTATGTTAATGAGCCCTACAAGAGATTTGAAGTTGAGTCACAGACTCAGTGAGATTGTGTAATTCAGAGAAAACGTCTGTTCTGACTCTGTGTAAATAAAGACACAGGTTTCTATGGTAACAGGACTGCCCGTCTCAGGACTGAGCCTCACGAGGCGTCAAACGGGACAAAAGACACGAAAACAGCTCCACTAAGGTACTCTGTACCTGCAGTACAAGTACAAACTATTATATTTGTTTTTCAAAAGTCTTTTAGGTTTAAACCACCTGGATTTAAGCATTGAACCAGCAACCCAAACGACAGTCATGTGAGGCGCATTCTGCGTTCTGATTGGAGAATCGTCTAGAACCACATAACAGAATAAACGGGACGTCACGTCCAGTGTTTTTGTGACTAAGAATTGATCAAGAGTTTTCAGTAAAAGTTTTATTTAACAGATTCTCGGGTCTGTGGACGCAGACGAGTCACATTATGGAATTTAAAGGTCCAAACTCATGTGAGATTTTAGTCCTGTTCTGATGTTCCTCCTCAAAAACACCTGGAGTCGTGTTTGTTTCATTCACATGTTTGAGGAACTCTTTATTATTAGTCTGTCTACATCTCCAAAGCTCCAAACGCTCTGTTCCACCTTGTGATGTCATCAAGCTCCTTTTACCTTTTGCGTTATTAAAACATGGTAAAAAGCAGCTTAAAGTCCATTTAGCACGATACCGCCTCTTTAAGCCTCTTTAAGCTGGTGACACAGAAAGTGAAGATGTTTGAGGTGAACCTGAGCGGAGGAGGAGACGTCACAGCTGCTTTCGTTTGGTCCGAGGTGAAACTCATCCTGCAGAGCTTCGTTTTGTAAGAACACCACGCCAAACGCCTTCTCTCACGGTGTGCTTTTAGCGTTTTTAATTTAAGACAAATTTCAATGACATTAAGAACAAGCAAATGTACAACACGTTAGCGATAAGATCCTCCTGGAACCGTCTCTCCGGCTTAAATAGTGTTTCGTAGAAGAGTCAGCAGAGTACTTTTTTCATCTGAAACTGGGGCGCTCCTCCATTCACAGTTAAAGAAATCCTCTCACCATCTGTTTTTAAAAAGGCTCATTTCTGCTCCTCTTTTGTTCCAAACATAAAAACCGTCACTGAATTTATATTTCCAAATGTTTCTAAAGTCAAAGCTGTGTTCTGTTAAACCACCAGCAGAGGGCGCCAACAGTCCGTCTGAGAACTGACCCAAACAGACGAAAAAGAGCAAAGCACAAACAGTGCGGCGCCCACGGCAGGTTTTAGACACGTGTTGGAAAAGAACCAAAAAACGAGGAGAGAAGCGTTCATTTGTTCAAGTCACTTTTTAAAAACTTAAAGGGCCCATATTACAGTTTTTTAAAAAGTTCTAATGTCGTTTTCTCGTCACACACCAGGAGTTGTTTTGTTTCATTCACATGTTTGACACCAAACCTGCAGATTTAGCATGAGTTCAAATAGAAAACACTCTGTTCCACCTTGTGATGTCATGTGGTGATACAGGAAGTGCTCCACTGTGTTTTTAAACAAATGAATGAAACAAAACAACTCCAGCCGTTTCTGAGGAGGGAGCAACATTAGAACAGGGCTTAAAGCTCACAGGAGTCCATTTTGTGTAATATAAGACCTTTAAGTCCCCACTATTAAACAGTGTTCATTACTGCCCCCAGTGGTCAGCTCAGGTACTGTTTCGTTCCCAAGATTCTACATGTTCTGAGGAGACGGACCCGATTAGAGACAGAACCACCTCGAGGACGGACAGGAGCCTCTGTGCACGTCTGTTTAGAGAACGCAGAGCATAAATGAGCCTTTAGTGTGAAATGAAGCTGTAATAACCCAGGGGGGACAGTAGGGGGCGAGAGAGAGGGACAGCGTGTTAGAAGCTGCACACAAACACCCCGACAAAGTGCTGGAAAAAACGTTTTTTTCTTTTGGTTGCGCTAACTACAGTAGAAACGCGTCTTCTGTCCATCTTATGTACATTAGTAGTAGTGTCCCTCCAGCTCCGCGGCGCCCGTGTGCTCGTCCGGTGTCAGCCCCGCCCCTTTGCGATGGGAAGGGGGCGGGGCCTGTTAGTTGGCGTTACAGTGATAGACGGCGGCAAGGGGGCGGGGCCATCATGTCTCCGGGAGCTGGTTGATGTCCGTCAGGTTGGTGTCGTTGAGGATGACTTTGATTCGGTCCAAAGACTCGGCCTGTCGTATTCTCTCCAACTGGACCTGAGGAGCAAACGTTAGCATCACGTTAGCATCATGTTAGCATCATGTTAGCATCACGTTAGCATCATGTTAGCATCATGTTAGCGTCATGTTAGCGTCATGTTAGCATCATGTTAGCATCATGTTAGCGTCATGTTAGCGTCATGTTAGCATCATGTTAGCATCATGTTAGCGTAATGTTAGCGTAATGTTAGCATCATGTTAGCATCACGTTAGCATCATGTTAGCATCATGTTAGCATCATGTTAGCGTCATGTTAGCGTCATGTTAGCGTCATGTTAGCATCATGTTAGCGTCATGTTAGCATGACGTTAGCACAAAAGATTATCATTTTTAAAGGGCCAATATTGCGCTGTTGTCTCATCTGCTCTAATGTCGTTTCATTCACATGTTTAACACACAAACCTGCAGATTTAACACGAGTTCTTCTCTCAAACTGAAAACACTCTGTTCCACCTTGTGATGTCATCATGTGGTGATACAGGAAGTGCTCCACTGTGTTTTTAAACTCCACACACCTTCACTAGAATCATTTGGATCATTTCAGTCCTGGAATTGTCGATCTCGACTGAACTAAAGGTAAAAGGAGCTGTTCACTTGGAAACTACCACTTGATGACATCATAAGGTGGAACAGAGCGTTTGGAGCTTTGGAGATGTAGACAGACTAATAATAAAGAGTTCCTCAAACATGTGACTGAAACAAACACACATTTGCGGTTCAACGCACCAAAATGTTTGTTAATAAGATGTGATGAAAATTCAGTACTTTGGTGATTCTATTATACCTAATTATATTTCTCTGGATTCTAAACAACTATCGGCATCGGCCAAGAAAGGACCCAGATCAGCCCGTCTGCGGCGACGTCAGGGTTTGGGGTGTTGGGGTTGTGTTGGGGTTGTGTTGGGGTTGTGTTGAGTTGTGTTGAGTTGTGTTGAGTTGTGTTGGGGTTGTGTTGGGGTTGTGTTGGGGTTGTGTTGAGGTTGTGTTGAGTTGTGTTGTGTTGAGTTGTGTTGGGGTTGTGTTGGGGTTGTGTTGGGGTTGTGTTGAGTTGTGTTGAGTTGGGGTTGTGTTGTGTTGAGTTGGGGTTGTGTTGTGTTGAGTTGGGGTTGTGTTGTGTTGGGGTTGTGTTGAGTTGAGTTGGGGTTGTGTTGTGTTGGGGTTGTGTTGAGTTGGGGTTGTGTTGTGTTGAGTTGGGGTTGTGTTGTGTTGGGGTTGTGTTGAGTTGTGTTGAGTTGTGTTGGGTTGTGTTGGGTTGTGTTGAGTTGTGTTGAGTTGGGGTTGTGTTGTGTTGAGTTGGGGTTGTGTTGTGTTGTGTTGTGTTGGGGTTGTGTTGTGTTGAGTTGGGGTTGTGTTGTGTTGAGTTGTGTTGAGTTGTGTTGAGTTGTGTTGAGTTGTGTTGGGTTGTGTTGGGTTGTGTTGGGGTTGTGTTGTGTTGAGTTGTGTTGTGTTGAGTTGGGGTTGTGTTGTGTTGAGTTGTGTTGAGTTGTGTTGGGGTTGTGTTGGGGTTGTGTTGAGTTGTGTTGAGTTGTGTTGGGGTTGTGTTGGGGTTGTGTTGGGGTTGTGTTGAGTTGTGTTGGGTTGTGTTGGGTTGTGTTGAGTTGTGTTGAGTTGTGTTGTGTTGAGTTGTGTTGTGTTGGGGTTGTTTCAGTGATGTTGTACCTGCAGCGTCTGAGAGAGTTTGACGAAGTCCTTCTGAACCTGCTCGCTCACGTCCAGCTCCGTCTGGAGCCTCTGGGCTTTGGCCTTTTCCTCTGCCACCTGGCTCTCCAGCGCCCCCTGGGGGACACACAAACACACTGCTCTGTAAAAGCAGCACAACATCACAAAGTCATGTGTTTGTGCTGGGGGCAGTGGGGGTGGCCCTGGGGGCAGTGCGGGTGCTGTACGTGTGTGCGGGTGCTGTACGTGTGTGCGGGTGCTGTACGTGTGTGCGGGTGCTGTACGTGTGTGCGGGTGCTGTACGTGTGTGCGGGTGCTGTATGTGTGTGCGGGTTCTGTGTGTGAGACCTTGGCGGTGGTGAGCTCAGAGATCTGCTGCTCCAGGCTGCTCCTCAGGTTCTGCACCGTCTCAAGAGCCTCAGTCCTCTCGGTCACACTGTTCTGTAACTATACACACATAAAAACACACACAGACACACACAGACACACACAGACACACACAGACACACACAGACACAGACACACACTTGTGTTGAAGGTGGTTTTAAGATAAGATATGCCTTTATTAGTCCCACAGTGGGGAAATTCCAGTGTGTCTGTTTTGTGTCTGTCCTGATACTCCCCGTCACGTTTAAAACTTAAAGAAACTGTAAACAGCCTTCAGTTATATTTGTACGATGTAATAATCTCATTTTAATTGTTTAAATCAGAATGTTTTATTCAGAATTATCAGATTTCACAAAGTTCTAATTATTAAACACCAGTTAATAAAAAGTATTTGATTCACTGTGGCCTACCTGCTCCTTCTCGGCCTTCACCCGCTCCAGCTCCGTCTTTATGCTCGAGAATGAGGCTGAAAGAGGAGGAGGTCATTATATTAGAATACACACACTGAAGCACACTCACACACTGACGCACACTGAAGGTCACACACAGATCCTGAGTTTCCTGAAGCTCACACACAGATCCTGAGTTTCCTGAAGCTCACACACAGATCCTGAGTTTCCTGAAGCTCACACACAGATCCTGAGTTTCCTGAAGCTCACACACAGATCCTGAGTTTCCTGAAGCTCACACACAGATCCTGAGTTTCCTGAAGCTCACACACAGATCCTGAGTTTCCTGAAGCTCACACACAGATCCTGAGTTTCCTGAAGCTCACACACAGATCCTGAGTTTCCTGAAGCTCACACACAGATCCTGAGTTTCCTGAAGCTCACTCTTAGTCATTAGGGGTAAATCTAAGGATCAGACAGGCCCCTTCAGGATTAATACAGATGATTTTAGTCACAGAATCTGGCAACCCATAGAGAAGCGCTCACTGAGCTCATGGACATTTTATATAAAAAAATTAACAATGTATTTCTCACTTAAAACAAATCAGCATATATTATTTTAACAAACTTGCATAACTCCATTAAAAGTACTTTATTTCTTGTTTTCACAGTGTCGGTAATAATGTCTGCTTGTGTTTGTAGCATTACTAAAACTGTCAAATAAAAATAAAAACCCAACTAAAGACCTCTGTTCTGTCGTCACATTTACATGAGCACATGCTGTTATTTCGACCAAACTCAAACCACAAACCAACCACTGTGACACTCCAAGATTCTAAAACTCATTTTGTATCAGAGGCCAGTGCTGTGTCCGAATGTCTCACCCAGCCCCTCGCCCCCTCCACAGGCTGCACCTGCACTAGAGGCTCTACAGTGTCTCAGAGATTCAGACACACAACTCACTACAGTCGGGTCATGTGACTCTGGGGTCAGGGGTCAGGGGTCTGGGGGTCACGCGACTCTGGGGTCTGTAACAGAAGTGTTCTAAGTGTTTGTGACGTCTCCACAGCCTCTGGTCAGATGAAGCTCCTGTCGCCAACGGTTACAGGAGCAAATCTGGAGTCAGGTCCATATTTGGAAATCCCACCGCGAGTATCAAAGCAACAAGAGCCAATCATGACTGAGGTCGTTAAATGTGCCCGTCCTTCTCCTCACTTAGCAACCAAACGCACCAGCTGTCAATCAAACCTGTTGCTAACGCTAGCGGGAGGAGCCTCAGGGAATGAAGGCGTCTGATTGGTCCGTTATTTATGTTCAGATCTTGATTTAGGGACAAAACAGAGAAACAAAAAATTCAGGATTTTGTGTCGCGGCTTCAGAAGAAAATTTAAGACCAAAATGACGAGGCCACAGCAGCAGGTCCAGAGAGAAGAGCCACAAGATCCCAATGTGAGTCACTGGAGCCAGAGTCAGAAGAGCCGGAAGAGCCGCCTGGAGCACTTCCTGTTTGGAACACGCCGGCTAACGTGTTAGCCCTATCCACTCATATATACGGTCTATGGTCTGGGGTCATGTGACTTCAGGTTTTGGTCTGTGGAAATGCTCCTTTAGCAGCTCGAGCTAACGTGAGTGGCTAACACAAACGTGAGCGGCTAACGCTAGCACCTTAGCACAGTTTAAAAGTGTTTAATTGTGATTTATTCATACTCACGGCTCAGGGTCAAACCTGCTTCATTCACAGGTGCTGAGTTCAGTTAAACCCCTGTCTCTGCCCAAAGGGTTTGTACCCTGACCCTCTATACTGACCTCTAGTGACCAGCGCTGGACACTACTTTCACTACTTTCACAGGTGCATTGTTGGACATTTTGAATACACTACATTTTCACTGACTGGACGTTCAGACACCACTAAAATCCACCTTTCATACACTTTACTTCTACTTAAACGTCTCTGGATATCTTGAAACGCGCGATACAAGTGTTATGTACTCTTCTAATTATTATTAAAATGTGTGAACCCCAAACAGCGCCCCCTGTAGGACAGTGTAGACATTCGGACACAGCACAGAGCAGGTTAGCGTAGCGAGCAGGTCTGACACAAACTGGAGCGTACCTCGTAAGAAGTCTGAGTGAAAGAGAAGAATGAAGAAACGTCAGAACATGAGACAAAAACAGAGGCTTGTGTGGATCAAAAGTTTTCCCAGTCACAGGTTTGGACTCAGCCTCTCGTTAAATGTTTTTTCTGTTTGTTTACGACTTTTTATTCAATACACACACAGAAGATATCAAATTATTTATTTTTTCATATTTCTGTTCTAAACTATGGACCTCACTCCCCCTGAACTGAAGTGCACAACAGAACTTCAGCTGTTCACCTCCAGGCGCAAACCTGGTTAAAACAAACCAAAGTTGTACCGACCTGAAATTATCGTAGTGTGCGTGTGTGTGTGTGCGCGTGTGCGTGTGTGCGTTCGTGTGTGCGTGTGTGTGTTTTTAATCTGATTTGAAGTGTTTATTGCAGGAAAGGCCTGAACAGAAGCTGAGAACAGGCCTCTCTCACGGAGCCTGGGCTGGTTCTGGTTGATTCAAAAACTACGGCTCTGCACTTCCTGCTCCATTTACACTGGACTGGGGAATCTGCGCTCAAATAAATTTAGATTTAAATACGAGAGGACAGCAGGTCACAGACACAGAATCACAGCGTGTTCAGACCTTTACGACCATGTAAAGACTTCACCGGAGGAAGTTTCTGTGGATAAGCCCCTCCCCCTCTGTCCCCGCTCTAGTGGACACTCCAGGTACTGCAGCTCCATGTGGAAGAGAAAATTATTTTTGAGCCAATGAGCCAATGAGCACAGGCCACTGAAAACAACATGACGCCATCTTGGGTTCAGCTTTAGGTTTGATCAGAGTTTTGTGAGTTTTATCCACACAGAAGCTTCCTCCAGTGAAGTCTTTACATGGTCGTAAAGGTCTGAACACACCGTCTGTGATTATCTGTGTGTAACCTGCTCTCCTCTGTCTCAGATTTATTTGAGCACGACTCGGCTCATGACTGGAGCAGGAAGTGAGGAGCCGTAGGTTCTGAGAGAAGCTACACTCTACCTGCGTCACATCAGCTGCATGTTCTGCCTGTGACTGTGTGTGACTGCACTGTCCCTGCCAAAGGTACGGCCACTTTTATAAAAAAGAAAATCAGAACAAACATTACTATCTGTGTTAATGTTGTACATCTGTTAAAGGGCTGGACCTCTGGAACAACGTACAGAAGATGTTATTTTATTATAAGCTCTTCTGTACATAGTCCAATGAGGTTCATTTGGTCTTCCGATAGTTCTTTTTTCAGACCAAAGGTTTGTTTTCAGACCCGACAGTTTGGACTGCTCTCTGTGGTCTTCCTCAGAGTCGCGTGATGCAGCTGTGACGTGACAGCGCCATCTGCAGATGTCATCCTGCCTCCACCAATAGGAAGACAGCTCCAAAAGCTGTGTAAATAAGCTGAGTGAACACGTCAGAGCAACATCACTGAGGAAGATCGCAGAGAGCAGTCCAAACTGTCGGGTCTGAAAACAAACTCTTGGTCTGAAAAAAGAACCTAAAAACATAAATTATTGGAAGACCAAATGAACCTCGTTGGACAATGTACAGAAGACCTTAAGTCTTGTACCACTGTCTTCCACTTTAAAAAGAAGTTTAAATGTTTAACTCTGGGCAGATGCATGAACAATGAGACTCTTTGTTATAATACTTTGCTTTACTGTTTGTCTTGGTTGTTTCCTTTTGTATTTATGAATAAACTGGTTTCACCTTCTGACAGAGGAATAAAGGGAAGGCCTAATGAGCTTCAGCTTCAGCCTGCATCTTTTCAGTCTATGTAGATTAAATATGCCTGTTTGTAAATAGAAAATCAAAAATACTTGAATAACCATGGTCCTCACCCATCTCCTCCTTGTACCCCTCGATCTCCAGTTGGAGCGTGTCCTCCAGGTTGTCCTTGAGGCACTGCTCGGCCTGGATCTGCTCCTTCAGGAACAGGATCTCCGCCTTCAGCTTCTCCTCCAGATGATCTGCTGAAGCTCTGAGGGTCACCAGGTCACCACGGAGACACACCACCAGGTTCTGCAGGTCCTGGAGGCAGCCACAAAGAACACTCAGGAACCTCACCGGAGCAGCAGGTTTGGAGATGGAGCTCAGGTCGGTGTCTTTGGTTTTATGGAAATAAGTCTGGGGCTCTTACACTGATGGAGGTGGAGGTGGGGCTTACACTGATGGAGGCGGAGCTTACACTGATGGAGGTGGAGGCGGAGCTTACACTGATGGAGGTGGAGCTTACACTGATGGAGGCGGAGCTTACACTGATGGAGGCGGAGCTTACACTGATGGAGGTGGAGCTTACACTGATGGAGGTGGAGGCGGAGCTTACACTGATGGAGGCGGAGCTTACACTGATGGAGGCGGAGGCGGAGCTTACACTGATGGAGGCGGAGGCGGAGCTTACACTGATGGAGGCGGAGGCGGAGCTTACACTGATGGAGGTGGAGGCGGAGCTTACACTGATGGAGGCGGAGGCGGAGCTTACACTGATGGAGGCGGAGGCGGAGCTTACACTGATGGAGGCGGAGGCGGAGCTTACACTGATGGAGGCGGAGGCGGAGCTTACACTGATGGAGGCGGAGCTTACACTGATGGAGGCGGAGCTTACACTGATGGAGGCGGAGCTTACACTGATGGAGGCGGAGGCGGAGCTTACACTGATGGAGGTGGAGGCGGAGCTTACACTGATGAGGCGGAGCTTACACTGATGGAGGCGGAGCTTACACTGATGGAGGTGGAGGTGGGGCTTACACTGATGGAGGCGGAGGTGGGGCTGACACTGATGGAGGTGGGGCTTACACTGATGGAGGCGGAGGTGGGGCTGACACTGATGGAGGCGGAGCTTACACTGATGGAGGTGGAGGCGGGGCTTACACTGATGGAGGTGGGGCTTACACTGATGGAGGCGGAGCTTACACTGATGGAGGTGGGGCTTACACTGATGGAGGCGGAGGTGGGGCTGACACTGATGGAGGCGGAGCTTACACTGATGGAGGTGGAGGTGGGGCTTACACTGATGGAGGTGGGGCTTACACTGATGGAGGCGGAGGTGGGGCTGACACTGATGGAGGCGGAGCTTACACTGATGGAGGTGGAGGCGGGGCTTACACTGATGGAGGTGGGGCTTACACTGATGGAGGCGGAGCTTACACTGATGGAGGTGGAGCTTACACTGATGGAGGTGGAGGCGGAGCTTACACTGATGGAGGTGGGCATGCTGAAGTCCTCTTGCTGCTGTAGTTCTGTGTGGAGGCGTCTTTTGCCCTGGAGGTTCTCGTTGTCTCTGTGAAGGCGACTCAGCTCCTCCACCAGCTGCTCCCGGGACTGCACCAGCGCGTTCTGAAACACAGGGTAGAGTAACATAGGGTGGAGTTCCCTCAAGTCAAACAAACACAACTGAACAGAGCAGAACCTTTAAATCACAGAAAAACGTGTCACGTGTGTTTGACACTGACCATCTGCTCCTGTGTGCTGCGTTTGGCTTCACTGAAGGCGTCCTGCAGAGCGCCGAGAAGAGACTCCGACTCCTGCACCCTCTGAGTCAGCGCCGCCACCTACAGGAACACACAGAGAAGTACAGTCAGGACCAGGTCTCACACACACACACACACAAACGCACAGCTCCACACAGTGTCACATGACCCTGATGTAGTTCAGATGCCCTGCCCTGTCTGCTGTGTGAGGGTCATGTGAGGTGAGGAGGGTCAGGTGACACAGACACACTGATGCTGCTCAACTGGTGTTTATATTTACCACTTTAAACGGTTAGGCTGGAGCTCCAGAAGATGGTGAAGGGCCGATTAGTGTCACAAAGTCATGATCCTAGTGGCGTCCCGATAATGACCAGGGCCCCTCGCCATGACACATTTTATTTATGGTTGTCTTTTATTGTATTCATTTGTCTGTGCAGCACTTTGGAAACTGCCGTGTTTATAAAATGTGGATATCTAAAGTGGAGTGGATTGGACGAGACGTCAGTGAGGTTAAAATGGTGTCGTTTCAGACCTTAGCTGTGGTCTCCTCATTGCCCAGTTTGATGGACTCCTCTAGGCTCTGCTTCTCCATCATGGTCCTCTCCAGCTGATCGTTGGCCTGCCGGAGCATCTGCTGCAACTTCTTCACCTGAGACAGAGGTCAGAGGTCAGAGGACAGAGGTCAGGGGTGTCAGGGATCAGAGCATGACTGTGAAGGCAACATGACATCACCATACCAAAAGTTACTGTGACGATTATTGTGAGAAAAAGAGCCACAATTTAACGATTATTCCTGAGTACCGACACCACGACCAGATCTTTCCATTTTGTCAATCTCCCCCCGTTTTCAGCTCTACAGGTACACGCACGACTCACCTGGTCGCCCGCGTGTCCCCCGCCTCAGACTCGCCTGGTCGCGTGTGTCCGCTGCCTCAGACTCGCCTGGTCGTGCGTCCCCACCTCAGACTCGCCCGGTCGTGTGTGTCCCCCGCCTCAGACTCGCCCGGTCGCGCGTGTCCCCCGCCTCAGACTCGCCCGGTCACGTGTGTCCCCCGTCTCAGACTCGCCCGGTCGCGCGTGTCCCCCGCCTCAGACTCGCCCGGTCGCCCGCGTTTCCCCCGCCTCAGACTCGCCCGGTCGCCCGCGTGTCCCCCGCCTCAGACTCGCCCGGTCACGTGTGTCCCCCGTCTCAGACTCGCCCGGTCGCGCGTGTCCCCCGCCTCAGACTCGCCCGGTCGCGCGTGTCCCCCGCCTCAGACTCGCCCGGTCGCGCGTGTCCCCCGCCTCAGACTCGCCCGGTCGCCCGCGTTTCCCCCGCCTCAGACTCACCCGGTCGCCCGCGTTTCCCCCGCCTCAGACTCACCCGGTCGCCCGTGTGTCCCCCGCCTCAGACTCGCCCGGTCACGTGTGTCCCCCGTCTCAGACTCGCCCGGTCGCGCGTGTCCCCCGCCTCAGACTCGCCCGGTCGCGTGTGTCCCCCGCCTCAGACTCGCCCGGTCGCGTGTGTCCCCCGCCTCAGACTCGCCCGGTCGCGTGTGTCTGCCTCAGACTCGCCCGGTCGCGTGTGTCTGCCTCAGACTCGCCCGGCCGCGCGTCTCCCGCCTCAGACTCGCCCGGCCGCGCGTCTCCCGCCTCAGACTCGCCCGGCCGCGCGTCTCCCGCCTCAGACTCGCCCGGCCGCGCGTCTCCCGCCTCAGACTCGGCCGGCCGCGCGTCTCCCGCCTCAGACTCGCCCGGCCGCGTGTCTCCCGCCTCAGACTCACCCGGTCGCGTGTGTCCCCCACCTCAGACTCACCCGGTCGCGTGTGTCTGCCTCAGACTCACCCGGTCGCGTGTGTCCCCCGCCTCAGACTCACCCAGTCGCGTGTGTCTGCCTCAGACTCGCCCGGTCGCGTGTGTCTGCCTCAGACTCGCCCGGTCGCGTGTGTCTGCCTCAGACTCGCCCGGCCGCGCGTCTCCCGCCTCAGACTCGCCCGGCCGCGCGTCTCCCGCCTCAGACTCGCCCGGCCGCGCGTCTCCCGCCTCAGACTCGCCCGGCCGCGCGTCTCCCGCCTCAGACTCGCCCGGCCGCGCGTCTCCCGCCTCAGACTCGCCCGGCCGCGCGTCTCCCGCCTCAGACTCGCCCGGCCGCGCGTCTCCCGCCTCAGACTCGCCCGGTCGCGTGTGTCCCCCGCCTCAGACTCACCCGGTCGCGTGTGTCCCCCGCCTCAGACTCACCCGGTCGCGTGTGTCCCCCGCCTCAGACTCGCCCGGTCGCGTGTGTCTGCCTCAGACTCGCCCGGTCGCGTGTGTCTGCCTCAGACTCACCCGGTCGCGTGTGTCTGCCTCAGACTCACCCGGTCGCGTGTGTCTGCCTCAGACTCACCCGGTCGCGTGTGTCTGCCTCAGACTCGCCCGGTCGCGTGTGTCCGCCTCAGACTCACCCGGTCGCGTGTGTCTGCCTCAGACTCGCCCGGTCGCGTGTGTCCGCCTCAGACTCACCCGGTCGCGTGTGTCTGCCTCAGACTCACCTGGTCGCGTGTGTCCGCCTCCTGGCCCTGGATGGCCTGGAGCTGCTTCTCGTAGTTGGAGCAGAGCTCACACCTGCGCCCCAGTTTACGCCCGGCGTTCTTCAGCTGGAAACAGATGACAGAATTTTACATTCTTTAGATCTCTGCTTTATGTCCAGTGGTTACCATGGTGACACAACGAGCACATTAGCAAAACCAGTCAAAAAAAAAAAGAGTGTAGATCATCTAATAACTCAAGAAAAAAAATACAAAAGTGATTTAAAGAGCACATTTTCATTTCCCTGTGATCAGTGCGCGAGTTCATGGTCCTGTTTAGGAGTTTGATTTGACACTAAAAAGAGAGAGACTCACTGAAAAACTGTTGGCTAATGCTAATGCTAATGCTAGCTTGTGACTGTGATGTTCTTTAAAGGGACTTGTTTAACAACACAGATCCTCTCACCTGTTGGAGTTCAGATAAGTCAGGTCTTCACGTCAGATTGTTTTTCAAATAAAGCTCAGATTAAGCCAAACTAGAGTAATACAACATCAGACAGAGAAGTGCCTTCCGTTAGCATCACACACCCAGGGAATGTTGATGACATCAGCTGCAGAGGATCAACTGACTGTAGTTTACTCCATTTGGACTACAGGAATAAACAGTGTCACATAATCCTGTTTCTAACCTTAACCAAACCAAAACCTGGCCCTGAACTTTATCTCTCTGAATCACTGCAGCCTGTCCCTCCTGACTCCACCTTCTCTCCACCTTCTTCTCCTCACAGTGATCAGCGCTCACCTCCTGCTGCAGAAGGTTCCACTCGCTGTCGCTGACCAGCCTGTATCCAGCAGGGGGCAGATATGCTGTGTCTGGGGCCTGGGAGATACTGGACAGCAGAGAGGCCGTCTCCTCCTGCTCGGGCGTCATGGCTTTGATGGCCTTCTCCTGGTCTTTGGTCAGGAGGAAGTGGCTGGCGGTCAGTTTGATGGAGTTGAGGGAGGAGGCGTCGCCGAAGCTGCTGTCCGCCACGCCGTCTGCGCCCACCAGGGGGCCGAAGTCCGACTCGTCCAGGTGGCTGGCGGACTTGGCTTTGTGGTTGTGCCCCCCCAGACCCTGCTGCGGCGGCGACGTAGAAGAGCCCAGACTGTCCGTGGACTGTACCCTCCTCAGACTGTCCTTGTACGGGTCCACTGGGGTCCCCGCGCCCACGTCTGTGTCCAGGGAGTGCATGGACCCGTGGGCACTGTGGTTAGCCTGAGACTGACACACAACACACAACACAACGCAAAAAAAACACAACACAGGGTTTATTGTGTTATTATAGTTTGATTATAACTGTATGACCCCTGTGGATCCTTCGGTTCGAATTGTGACATTTTAAATCACAATTTTGATCTAAAACGACTTCAGAAAGAAACAAGAGCTCAGACTGAACCAGGACTGAACCAGGATTAGACCAGGACTAGACCAGGACTAGACCAGGACTAGACCAGGACTAGACCAGGACTAAACCAGGCTGTGGGCCCCTCCTGTGGATCGCTGCACATCACACTAGAGCAGAACATTTTTTTTTTTTTGCCAAATCCTACGTGTCATAGATTTAGAAAATAAAATTGGAGAATAAAGTAGATAGAAAGCAGTGGGCGTGTACTGGTGGAGCTGAAAATGGGGGTAGATCAGCAAAATGGCGTCTTGAAAAAAAGCGATTAAAGATTCTTTAAATCAGTGATACACGCAGGACTCAGCAGCGTCGCATTCTCATTTTTGGTACAAAAAAAATCAGTTACTCACTAATCTGACCACAGTTTTCTAACGCAGAAGTTAGAGGACAGTCGTTTTAGATCAATATTGTGATTTAAAATGTGCAAATTATAACAGAATGATCCACGGGGTCAAAGGTTAAAACTATAGCGACTGACTGAAAGGTTTTTATTCCACACTCTTCTCTGTTCATGTTAATTTTATGATTATCATCTCTGTTTTGATTTGTTTGTTTTGTGATTTTATTGTCTTTCTTATTCAGTAAAGTACTTTGAATGAATTACTTTGTGTATGACTTGTGTTATACAAATAAACTTGCCTTGCACACACACACACATACACACACACACACTTCCCCATGACTCACCTCCTCTACGCTCAGAAACAGCTCCTCTGTGGGCTCCGTCATGTCCGCCGTGTCCTCCTCGTGCTGCTCCTTCACCAAACTCAGCCTCTGCTTCTCGTCCTCCTCCTGAAAACACAAACACTCATTTCATCCACAAATACGGTTCATTTTCTAACACACTGCGCGGTTCCGGCTCCATCGACTCTGGCTCCATTTCACTTTATATTGAAAAGCGTGGCCTCTCTCTGTAACTGCTGCTGCCACACTCCTCATTTTGTTCATATGAACTCGCTCCACATGATCCTGGGCTTTTATTTCAATATTTTGTCGTACAATCTGAACATTAATAACAGACCAATCAGGCGCTTTCTTTCCAGTTAGCAACAGGTTTGACTGACAGCGTTGCTAAGCGCCCGCTCCCTCCTAAACCAGCGGTGCGGGAAGGGGCGTTACCTTCAACCGCCTCGCTCCTGATTGGCTCTGTGGTTGCTATGATACTTGCGGTTCGAATTGGAAATATGGAACTTCTCCAAATTCGCTCCTATAACGGCTGGCCTCGGTGAGCTTCATTTGACTGGAGCAGAATGCTGTGGTGATGTCACACTCCCTCAGAACACGCCACCAAAAAGTTCTCCTCATCAGTTCTGGTAAAAGCGTAATTCCCAGATAAATGTGTGATAATAAATAAATCCAGTGTAGACGCACATGCCTAAAGCCGTCTCCAAACGAGACGCCGTAACGTTCTCCATGATCCTCCTCCTCCGTCCAGGTAACCGCGCAGTAAAAGAGCAAAGTCGTTCATCAAAACAAAAAGCACGTGCTCCATGCTCTGCTTTTTTGTGAAAACAAAATCCAAACTGAAGCGCGTGAGTCCACGTGAGGATCCGCTCAGCGCTCTGGTTCATCTGCGTTAAATCTGGAGTTATGAACATCGTATCACCTAGTGCTATGTTTTAATATATGAATTACATAGTTATAACGTCATTTAAGGATTGAAAATAATAATAATATTGGCCATTTATTTACATTAAAAAAAATAGAGGGCGGTACCAGCCCGACCCCAAACGGGACAGTGTGGACATCTGGACACGGCCTGTAGAAGACCGCTCTGTTACCTGGTCCTTCTTCTTCATCTCCTCGACCTGCCGCAGCTGCTCTGAGGACAGAACGCTCTCGATCCTCTGCATGTCCCTCATGAGGAGCCTCTGAGACTCCAGGAACTGGTCATTGGCCCTCTGCCACGTGTGTTTGAGCTGATTATGCTGCTGCCGCTCCAGCTCCAGCTTATGACACACTGAGCACACAACAACAACACAACAGGGTTAGGATCACAGCGCCACCTGGAGCTACTATAGTGTCATGTGTAATAATATAACAGATACGGATGTGGAGACTTTATTAATATTAGTATTTGTCTGTACCACCTCATGACATCACAAGGTGGAACAGAGCGTTTGGAGCTTTGGAGATGTAGACAGACTCATAATAAAGTGTTACAGGACCTTCAACTGTCGTAATGTTCAGGTGATCGCCATGACAACAGGCTCTAAATGATTGACAGGCTGAGTGACGAGTGCGAGTGTGATGGAGACCTTCGTGGAGCTCTCGCCGCATCTTCTCTGCGTCCTCCTGCAGCACAGACTTCTGGGTATTGAGCACGGCCACGTACATCTCCAGGTCCGTCCTGCACGACTTCTCCGCCTCCAGGACGTGGTTCAGCTCCTTCACCTGAAGATACATTTGTAGGGATTATTATACATAAGTACATAAATGGCTCGTGTTTGTGGTGGACCCGTGGCTCGTGTAGGTCTGTGGTGGACCCGTGGCTCGTGTAGGTCTGTGGTGGACCTGTGGCTCATGTTTGTGGTGGACCCGTGGCTCATGTGTGTGGTGGACCCGTGGCTCACGTGTGTGGTGGACCCGTGGCTCGTGTAGGTCTGTGGTGGACCCGTGGCTCGTGTAGGTCTGTGGTGGACCCGTGGCTCGTGTAGGTCTGTGGTGGACCCGTGGCTCGTGTAGGTCTGTGGTGGACCCGTGGCTCGTGTAGGTCTGTGGTGGACCCGTGGCTCACGTTTGTGGTGGACCCGTGGCTCACGTTTGTGGTGGACCCATGGCTCACGTTTGTGGTGGACCCGTGGCTCGTGTAGGTCTGTGGTGAACCCGTGGCTCGTGTAGGTCTGTGGTGGACCCGTGGCTCATGTTTGTGGTGGACCCGTGGCTCGTGTAGGTCTGTGGTGGACCCGTGGCTCGTGTAGGTCTGTGGTGGACCCGTGGCTCATGTTTGTGGTGGACCCGTGGCTCGTGTAGGTCTGTGGTGGACCCGTGGCTCGTGTAGGTCTGTGGTGGACCCGTGGCTCATGTTTGTGGTGGACCCGTGGCTCGTGTAGGTCTGTGGTGGACCCGTGGCTCATGTTTGTGGTGGACCCGTGGCTCGTGTAGGTCTGTGGTGGACCCGTGGCTCGTGTAGGTCTGTGGTGGACCCGTGGCTCATGTTTGTGGTGGACCCGTGGCTCGTGTAGGTCTGTGGTGGACCCGTGGCTCGTGTAGGTCTGTGGTGGACCCGTGGCTCATGTTTGTGGTGGACCCGTGGCTCGTGTAGGTCTGTGGTGGACCCGTGGCTCGTGTAGGTCTGTGGTGGACCCGTGGCTCATGTTTGTGGTGGACCCGTGGCTCGTGTAGGTCTGTGGTGGACCCGTGGCTCGTGTAGGTCTGTGGTGGACCCGTGGCTCATGTTTGTGGTGGACCCGTGGCTCGTGTAGGTCTGTGGTGGACCCGTGGCTCATGTTTGTGGTGGACCCGTGGCTCGTGTAGGTCTGTGGTGGACCCGTGGCTCGTGTAGGTCTGTGGTGGACCCGTGGCTCGTGTAGGTCTGTGGTGGACCCGTGGCTCACGTTTGTGGTGGACCCGTGGCTCACGTTTGTGATGGACCCGTGGCTCACGTGTGTGGTGGACCCGTGGCTCACGTGTGTGGTGGACCCGTGGCTCACGTGTGTGGTGGACCCGTGGCTCACGTGTGTGGTGGACCCGTGGCTCGTGTAGGTCTGTGGTGGACCCGTGGCTCACGTGTGTGGTGGACCCGTGGCTCACGTTTGTGGTGGACCCGTGGCTCACGTGTGTGGTGGACCCGTGGCTCACGTGTGTGGTGGACCCGTGGCTCACGTGTGTGGTGGACCCGTGGCTCACGTGTGTGGTGGACCCGTGGCTCACGTGTGTGGTGGACCCGTGGCTCGTGTAGGTCTGTGGTGGACCCGTGGCTCGTGTAGGTCTGTGGTGGACCCGTGGCTCGTGTAGGTCTGTGGTGGACCCGTGGCTCGTGTAGGTCTGTGGTGGACCCGTGGCTCACGTTTGTGGTGGACCCGTGGCTCACGTTTGTGGTGGACCCGTGGCTCACGTTTGTGGTGGACCCGTGGCTCACGTTTGTGGTGGACCCGTGGCTCACGTTTGTGGTGGACCCGTGGCTCGTGTAGGTCTGTGGTGGACCCGTGGCTCGTGTAGGTCTGTGGTGGACCCGTGGCTCATGTTTGTGGTGGACCCGTGGCTCGTGTAGGTCTGTGGTGGACCCGTGGCTCATGTTTGTGGTGGACCCGTGGCTCGTGTAGGTCTGTGGTGGACCCGTGGCTCGTGTAGGTCTGTGGTGGACCCGTGGCTCATGTTTGTGGTGGACCCGTGGCTCGTGTAGGTCTGTGGTGGACTGACCTTGGAGGCCTCCAGCTCCTTGACTCTCTCCTCAGACGAGCTCAGTCTGATCTTCAGAGCGGCGATCTCCTGCTCCATCGGCATCACCACTGAGCGAAGCTTCTCTGCATCCTCCTGAGCCTACCACAGGTTTACATTACACATATACTACTACTGCTTATACTGGTACTGGTACTACTACCACGAATACTGCTACTACTGCTACTGCTAATACTGGAGGAGGGTCTGCCACCTGCTGGTCTCCATGGAGCTATTACTGTTTTACCTTGAATACTCCACAGTACAAAAATAAACGTGTTAATTACAGTGGAGACAGGTTAATGGTCAGATCTGTGGAGAAGCGAGCCCGCACATGGTAAGAATACATGTGTTCTTGTTTTTTTTGGTGACGGACCCTCCACCAGAAAAGTTACACAATGCACCTTTTAAAAAAAAAAAAAAAAAAATGGAAGGAGCAGAAAGAAGAAAAGATGTTGATAATATGTGCTCCTCTTGCTTTAAGTTGTTTCTCACTGTGTAACGTTTCTGGTTGGGGGTCAGTCACCTGCTTGTTTCTATGGATACGTCACTGCTCTGCCTGGAATGTTCCACAGTGTGACATTAAACAGCTCTACTTTACATTTATTCAATCACAGGTGGTTTTAGAGCTCAAAAATACCTAGAAAAACAGACATTCTGACTGTGAGCGGGGTCGCCTCTCCACAGATCTGACCTGGAACTTGGTCTGGTTTGGTCTCCATGGAGATAGAAAGGTTTAATGCCATACTGTGGAACATTCCAGACAAAGCAATAACATCTCCATGGAGAGAAGTAGTAATAATAGTAATAATAATAAGTAATAAAGAAAAGCTTTTGATGGCCTCTGCACCAGAAAAGTTACACAATGCAGCTTTAAATGAAAGTCCCATTTGCTTCTGTGTGGTTCTGGCAAAGGGGAGAGACGAGTGGAGCTTCACCATGAGCACCGACTCTGCTCTGTGATCCCTCGTGGAGAACTCGTTTGTTTTCGTTCTAAATCCTCTCTAATCTGCATCATGAGGGAGTTGCCACGTTTACATGAGAGCTTTAATTCTGAATAAAAACGATTTAATTATGAATTAAAACTATTTAATTCTGAATAAAAACGATTTAATTATGAATAAAAATTAATTCCTCTTTAAAAAGACCATGTAAACACTTTTATTCGGAATTAAACTTAATTCCAAAGTAAGTGTGTGGTTAATTCTGATTTTAAAGCAGAGTAAGTTTATTCCTCCATCATGTAAAGGTTTATTCTTCTTAAAAATAATTCCGGTCGTTAGGCGCTCGTTGGGTCGTCCTTCTGACGCGATAACGCTCTGCGAGATGGCGCCCGGAGCAAACGTTGGTCTGGAACCGAAACTATTATTTTAATAAGTTCACTGGAAGAAGAACTACAAATAATGAAAAGAGCGGATGGAAAACAGAAAAACACAAACTGAGTGGGCTGAGGTAGAGCAGCCGGTGACTCAGATTTAATGTGTTTTCCATGTAAACCTCAATTCAGAATTATTATTTCCATGTAAACTCCAAGGAGAATATTTTAATTTCGAACAATTTAATTGAAAACAATGAATTTGGAATTAAAAAAACATCATGTAAACGTGTCCAGTGTCCACCCACAATCGTGCATGACATAACAGCGTTTCACCGTCTCGTACCTTCTTCATCTCCTCCTCCAGGTTCTCCTCCTCCTGCCCCCCGCTGAGCCTCCTCCTCAGGTCCCCCACCTCCCGCTCCATGGCCTCTCTGTACTGGTTCCACTGAGCGCGCTCCTGCTCCAGACGCTGGTGGAACTGGACCTCGTACTCCCGCACAGTGTCTGAAACAAACGGCAGAGTAAAGCCTGAGGTCCAGAGGAGGTCAACCTTTGGACTCATAAAACGCCGCTCACGAGTGTGCAGTAAGCATAAAAATATAAAAATACATACAGCATTCATGGAGTAGTTTGTCGCTAACCAAACTCTGGCCCCAAACTTTGGAACGCTCTCCCCCTCGCATTAAGAGCGCCCCCTTCAGTCAATTCTTTTAAGTCTCGTTTAAAAACACACTTTAACTCACTGGTTTTTAACGTGAGAATTGTGTGGTCCTCTTGCTGTCTTTTATTTGCCATTTTTCTATTTGCTAATTTAATAATACTTTCTTATATATTTTATGCTTTATTTTATTGAACATGTTCTTTTATATTGTGCAGTATGTCCTGAGCAGCATTTTGGAGTCTTTGTGTTGGTAAAATAAAGTTATACAGAAATAAAGTTGGACTGGAACCAACTTCAAACTTTAAAAGGTCCTAAATTATACAAAATTTACTCTTCCCTCCTCAAAAACACCTGGAGTTGTGTTTGTTTCATTCACATGTTTGAGGAACTCTTTATTATTAGTCTGTCTACATCTCCAAAGCTCCAAACGCTCTGTTCCACCTTGTGATCTCAGCAAGTGGTAGTTTTCAAGTGAACAGCTCCTTTTACCTTTAGTTCAGTAGAGATCGGCAATTCCAGGACTGAAATGATCCAAATGATTCTAGTGAAGGTGTGTGGAGTTTAAAAACACAGTGGAGCACTTCCTGTATCACCACATGATGACATCACAAGGTGGAACAGAGTGTTTTCAGTTTGAGAGAAGAACTCGTGTTAAATCTGCAGGTTTGTGTGTTAAACATGTGAATGAAACAAACACAACTCCAGGTGTGTGTGTGTGTGTGTGTGTGTGTGGGGGGGGGGGGGGGGGGGGGGGGGGGGGGGACACACTGCTTTAACACACAGGTGAGTGCAGTGTGTGTATGGGCCCCTGAAGCCCCGGGGAGCGTGTACCCTTCATGATGGCCTGCAGAGACGCCACCTCCTCCTGCCACTGGCGCCGGACCTGGTCGATGGCTTCCTGTTTGGTGTTCTCGGAGACGGTGGCGACGGCTTTGATCGTCTCCATCTCAGCGCGCGCCTGCTCCAGCTCCGTCTGCGCCTGCTCCAGCTGCGTCTGCACCGACGACAGGTACGTCTGCGACTGCTCCAGGGCCACGTTCTGCCGCTTCAGCTCCTCTGCACACACACACACAGACATATGATATACACACACGGCATAGGTCTGTAGCACAGGGTCAGGTCTGGTCGCCTGTGTGTGTGGGCGGTGGGCGTCGCCTGTGTGTGTGGGCGGTCGGCGTCGCCCGTGGCGGTCGGCGTCGCTCGTGTGTGTGGGCGGTTGGCGTCGCCCACGGGTGTACCGTACCTTCTTTGGAGAGGTACAGCTCTTTGAACTTTGCCCTCTTCTGGTTGAACTCTGCCTCCAGCTGCTGTTTGAAACGGAGCAGCTCCGCCCGGTCCTGCTCCAGCATCTCTGCACAAACCAGAGGAAAACACACATCAACACAACACAACACAACACAAAACAAACAACACAACTCAATATACTGCATTAGAGTATTGTACGGATGGGACAAGATTTTGTGCCACAAGATCTGGCCAGACAAAACTGCTACAAGATTGTACACGCAGGCGTAGTTCCAAGAAGCACTGCCGTCAACGCGAGGGTCGTCGGCGCGAGGGTCGTCGGCGCGAGGGTCGTCGGCGCGAGGGTCATCAGTGTGGGACTTTCTAAAACAGAACCATCTACTTCCTGTCATTTTCAACATATTTTTCAGCTTTTCTGTACAAACTGCTTCTTGATTTGTTTAAAATCATAATTTATATTTTCATCAGGTTTTATCGCAGCAAAAAAGTCCAACGTCACACGCACTTTTGCTTCCATCATTATTCATCAGTAATTGGCCATAGAAGTGACTTATTCGACCTTTTACAGCTCAAATGTGTTTGTTTTAGAACAAAAAGACCCCAAATCTCCAAACTACTGCAAAGACATAGTACACATGGTAAACACCGAGTCCTAAAACACATTGTTCCAGCTTTCCTGTTCTGACCATCAGTGGATTTAGTGATTATTGGGACAGTCCTGCATGTACAGAGATAACGCCACAGCCATTTTGACCTGTTCTGTATCTGAAATCATGACTATCGCGTTACTGACTCAGGGTTGGAGCTGAGAAACAAGGCTGCGGTTCAAATTTCACTATTGATTTCTTGTAACATTTAGGCTGCTAGCGTTAGCTGCTAGTGTTAGTCCAGACGGAGACACACAGACGAAATGAGCTCCATATGACCCAAGTTAAACACTGACAGGACCAGCAGGCCAACAGCGACAACAACAACAGCTCAGACACATGTACTACACCTGTCAAACGTATCGAAACTAACACTAAACGATACTAAAACAAGTATCGAAACTTGATCCTCATTTTCCTCAGGTGTCGATACTGAAAAGTCCCACTGACAGGACAGAGCAGAACCTTTCCTGAATGTCTTTAGAACGAGCTGGAGCTGTCAGGATTTCGGATTAAGCCGGGATTACAACAGGACTAAAGACTAAGACCAGCTCCAAGAAAGCCTGAACCAGGTCTTGCACAGAACTAAACGAGGACTATCTTAAGACTAAACCAGATCTAACCTGCACCAAATCAGGACTACTTCAGGACAGGTCTAAACTAGAACTAAACCAGGACTACATCAGGTTCAAAGTAGGACTGAACCAGGACCAGACTCTCAAATCTCAAATATAATGCAGGTCAAAACCACAACTAAACCCTCACCTTTGCAGATCTGAACCAGGTCTGAACCAGAACCAGGAGGACTAAACCAGGACTACAGGGACTACCAGGGGCAAAACTGAAGAAGGTCTCAAACAGGACCAATAATGCAGCCAAAACCCAGGTCTAAACTAGAACTAAGACAGGAAAACTAAACCAAGACTGAACCAGAAACCAGACGGAAGAAGGTCACAAATAGGACAAAATATAATAACTTTATAAAGCCGCCCAAAACCACAAGTAAAACCTAATCTTTGCAGGGCTGAAGATGACCTAAACCAGGTCTAAACCAGGTCTACACCAGGTCTTGCCCAGGTCTTGCCCAGGTGTCTCCAGCATGATGGACATTAGGACGTCACAGTCTCGGTGCAAACGGCCCGGGCTCGTTCAGCTGTGCCCGGAGTTGGCGCAGGGCCCCGGGGCAGAGCCAATGCCCCGCGCCGCTCCGCAACCGACCCCGCATACACCCGCATACACCCGCAGACACACCCGCACACACACACACACCCGCACACACACGCACTGCAAGCACGGAGGAGGATGCACACGGGCCGAAGCGAACCGGGCCAAACGCGAGGGTCTGACAGCAGTGACACGTCGCCCGCAGAGGCTAATGCTAACGCGGTCCTGGAGCAGAGGCCGCCGGAGACAGAGCCCGGGAGAGGGGGCAGATCAGGCCGGGGAAGAGGCGTCATTTACCGCCATGGTGAGTGGACAGGGGGGGTCCCGAAGCCTCCTCCGCCATGGTGTCCTCCGGGGCCAGGCTGTCGGCGCTGGGGCTAAGGTAACGTGAGCTAGGAGTGTCCAAACAAACAGGCTAACATCACAGCTACGGCTAAGCTAGCGGCAGGACTACACGCGCTTCCGGTTGGCCTTTCACAATAAAAGTCAAATAAATTAAAATAAATAAAGGTCCCTACACAATGCGGCTTTAAAGCTCCGCGGAGATGTTATTGCTTTGTCTGGAATGTTCCACAGTATGGCATGAATGAACACATATCGGACTCTGTGATTAACCAGGACGGATTTACACTGAAGCGGGCGGACAGAACTGCCGCTAGGAGCGGTAAGAAGAAGGGAGGCGGGCTGGCGGTGTTTGTGAATGAGCGGTGGTGCCACCCGGCTAACGTGTACGTCAAGCAACAGCTGTGTACCCCGGACATTGAGTTGCTCGCAGTGGGCATGCGGCCGTATTACCTGCCGAGGGAATTCTCACATGTGATCACGTATTGTGTGTATATCCCCCCTTCCGCCGATGCGACGGCGGCCTGTGAACAACTCCACAACAGCGTAGCGCTGATGCAGACCCGGCATCCCAGAGCCCTGGTTTTAATCAGCGGGGACTTCAACCACGTCTCCCTGTCCGCCATTCTCCCCACTTACACACAGTACGTCACGTGCCCCACGAGAGACAATAGGACTCTGGACCTCCTGTATGCGAACATCAAAGACGCTTACACCTCCGTCCCCCTCCCCCCGCTTGGACGCTCAGACCACAACCTCGTCAAACTGCTCCCGCAATACACACCAAAGGTGCGAAGAGGACCTGCGCGGAAGCTGTCTGTGAAGCTGTGGACTGAAGAGGCCAATGAGAGTTTGAGGGACTGTTTCCAGACCACAGACTGGAACATGTTCAGCAGCTCTTATGGAGATGACATCAATGGCCTGACCCACTGCATTACGGACTACATCAACTTCTGCGTGGAGAGCACTGTGCCAACCCGGAGGGTATGGTGCTTCTCCAACAACCACCCCTGGGTCACCCCTGAGCTCAAAGACCTCCTGAACCAGAAGAAGAGGGCTTTCAACTCAGGGGACAGAGAGGAGCAGAAGAGGGTCCAGGGGGAGCTTCAGTGGAGGATTCGTCGGGCCAAGAAGGATTACGGGAAGAAAATGGAGGAGCAGCTGGCCCAGAACAACGTGCGGGATGTGTGGAGAGGTCTGAAGAACATCTCAGGATTTGGTCAGAACACCAGAGGGACATCTGATGGAGATCAGCGCTGGGCGGATGAACTAAACGTTTATTTCAACCGTTTTGATTGTCCCCCCATCCCCTCTGCCTCTTTCTCGGATCCCCCCTCTCCACACACCCCCAGGCCACTGGACACACCCCCCCTTCCCGGACCAACTGCACCCACCCTCCGCCCCCTACCACCCACATCTCCAGCTCACTTCACACCGACTGTTCCCAGCACCAGCCCCCCTCTGCCCCCCACCCCCGGCAGTCCACCCCAGTCCCCCCCTTACTCCTCCCTCTACATCACACCGGATCAGGTGAGGAGAGAGCTGAGGCGGCTGAAACAGAGGAAATCTGCAGGACCAGATGGCATCTGCCCCAGGCTGCTGAGGACCTGCGCGGACCAGCTCTGTGAGGTTCTCTGCCACATCTACAACCTGAGCCTCAGCCTGGAGAAGGTCCCTGTCCTGTGGAAGACCTCCTGTGTGGTACCAGTTCCAAAAACAACACATGCCAGGGAACCGGCCCACTTCAGACCAGTCGCCTTGACCTCTCACCTCATGAAGACCATGGAGAGGCTGATCCTCAGCTACCTCTGCTCCGTGGTGAGCTCCACTCTGGACCCGCTGCAGTTTGCCTACAAGCCCAACATCGGAGTAGAGGACGCCGTCATCTACCTGCTGCAGCGGGCGCTCACCCACCTGGAGACTGCCGGGAGCGCTGTGAGAGTCATGTTCTTTGACTTCTCCAGCGCCTTCAACACCATCAGGCCGGCACTGCTGCGGGGGAAGCTGGAGGACGCCGGAGTGAACGGACATCTCGCCGCCTGGACCATCGACTACCTCACTGACCGGCCGCAGTATGTGAGGCTGCGCAGCTGTGAGTCAGAGGTGGTTGTCTGCAGCACTGGGGCTCCACAGGGAACTGTCCTTTCACCCTTCCTCTTCTCTATCTACACCTCGGACTTCACCTACAACACGGACACCTGCCATCTCCAGAAGTTCTCTGACGACTCGGCCCTTGTGGGCTGTGTGTCTGAGGGGAATGAGCTGGAGTACCGATCGGTCATCAGGGACTTTGTGGACTGGTGTGAGCACAACCACCTGTGCCTTAACACCAGTAAGACCAAGGAGATGGTGATCGACTTCGGGAGAAGGACACTACTTCCCTCACCGGTGAACATCCAGGGACAGGACATAGAGACAGTGGACAGTTTTAAGTACCTGGGTGTTCACCTCAACAATAAACTGAACTGGTCCCACAACACTGACGCCCTGTACAAGAAGAGCCAAAGTCGCCTCCACCTTCTGAGGAGACTGAGTTCTTTTGGAGTGTGCAGGCCCCTGCTCAAGACTTTTTATGACTCTGTGGTGGCCTCTGCTCTCCTCTACGCTGTTGTCTGCTGGGCCCCGAGCAGCACAGAGCGGGACAGGAAAAGACTGAACAAACTAGTCAGGAGGGCCAGCTCTGTCCTGGGCTGTCCTCTGGAGTCTGTGGAGGAGGTGGGTGAGAGGAGGGTGCTGGCCAAACTCACATCCATCATGGCCGACACCTCTCACCCTCTGCACCGGACTGTAGAGGAACTGAGCAGCACCTTCAGCGGCCGACTGAGGCACCCTCAGTGTAAGAAGGAACGCTACCGCAGGTCCTTCATCCCCACTGCTGTCAGACTGTACAACTCCACTGTGTAACACATGCAATAACCTGTGCAATAACCTGTGCAATAACCTGTGCAATAACCTGTGCAATAACCTGTGCAATAACCTGTGCAATAGCCCGTGCAATAACCTGTGCAATAACCTGTGCAATAACCTGTGCAATAACCTGTGCAATAACCAGTGCAATAACCTGTGCAATAACCTGTGCAATAACCTGTGCAATAACCTGTGCAATAGCCCGTGCAATAACCTGTGCAATAACCTGTGCAATAACCTGTAACCATGTCACCTCAGTAACCGCCTCCACTGTCCTCAGATTATATATTTATATATTTGTATATTTGTATTCTTTTACATATATATATATATTATATAAGAGATATGTTTTATTATATATTTACATTTCTTTCACTCCCTGTACATAAGAGCTACCTGATGTTGTAAATATGTTAATATTTATTGTGATTTTATTTTTTATTTACTTATTGTTCTGAGTGTTTTGCACAATTTTTCACAACTTTTTGCACTATACTGTCCCCTGACTGTGAGCTTCTGTCACGAGTGAATTTCTCCTCTGTGAGATCAATAAAGTCTTATCTTATCTTATCTTAAACCTTTCTTTCTTCATGGAGACCAAACCATACCAGGTTCCAGGTCAGATCTGTGGAGAGGCGACCCCGCTCACAGTCAGAATGTCTGTTTTTCTAGGTATTTTTGAGCTCTAAAACCACCTGTAATTGAATAAATGTAAAGTAGAGCTGTTTAATGTCACACTGTGGAACATTCCAGGCAGAGCAATGACGTCTCCATGGAAACACGCAGGTGACTGACCCCCAACCAGAAAAGTTACATAGTGATGTTCCTCCTCAAAAACAGACCTGGAGTTGTGTTTGTTTCATTCACATGTTTGAGGAACTCTTTATTATTAGTCTGTCTACATCTCCAAAGCTCCAAACGCTCTGTTCCACCTTGTGATGTCATCAAGTGGTAGTTTCCAAGTGAACAGCTCCTTTTACCTTTAGTTCAGTCGAGATCGGCAATTCCAGGACTGAAATGATCCAAATGATTCTAGTGAAGGTGTGTGGAGTTTAAAAACACAGTGGAGCACTTCCTGTATCACCACATGATGACATCACAAGGTGGAACAGAGTGTTTTCAGTTTGAGAGAAGAACTTGTGTTAAATCTGCAGGGTTAAACATGTGAAACAAAACACAACTCCAGGTGTGACGAGGAAACAGAATCATGGGCCCTTTAAAAATAATAATTATTTTTTATATTTTTGTACCGCAGACATAATAAACTTACAAATGGTTGTGTAAAGCTGTATACAGTTTGTTTATGGTAGAAAAGGAAAGTTCTAAATCTGTCTACATTATGTCATTGCCTCTAGAGGGCGCCCTCTGGAGAGCAACTTAAATCAGAGCTGTTCTTCAGACTGTTCTCCTCAGATGTTTCTCCAAACTGTTCTCCTCAGATGTTTCTCCAAACTGTTCCCCTCAGATGTTTCTCCAAACTGTTCCCCTCAGATGTTTCTCCAAACTGTTCTCCTCAGATGTTTCTCCAAACTGTTCTCCTCAGATGTTTCTCCAAACTGTTCTCCTCAGATGTTTCTCCATGTTCTAGTCGTTTCTTCTCTGACCCTCTGATATTGGATTTGTACTGATTCATGTTTGAGGACTCTTTAATCACTTATTTTCAGCTCCACCGGTACACACCCACTGTGACACTCCCACTGTGACACGCCTACTGTGACACGCCTACTGTGACACGCCCACTGTGACACTCCCACTGTGACACGCCCACTGTGACACTCCCACTGTGACACGCCCACTGTGACACGCCCACTGTGACACGCCCACTGTGACACTCCCACTGTGACACGCCCACTGTGACACTCCCACTGTGACACGCCCACTGTGACACGCCCACTGTGACGTCACTTCCTTCTCCAGTTTGATTTGTAATAACTTACACGCCATATCGATTCCTTGATCTTTGTCCCATGTTCTAACGTTGTTCCTTCATCAGAAACTTGCCTGAGGAGTTTTGAAACGTGCTCCACATGTTTGAATAATTATTATTGTATTGTTTGGTTGTGTTTTGTGTGTATTGCCTTTGTGTTGCCTTTGTGCAGCTGTGGTTGTCTGTGGCTGTGGCCATAAACTGATGTGAAACTATTATGAATATTAGTTCTTTGTGCCGTCAGTGGAGCGTGAAGTGCGGAGGTGGTTTATTACTATAAAAGGAGCTTATTTAAGTCACTGGCAAATATTTGTTTCCATCGATTTTGTAGATTTTTCAGTTAAAGCTCCAATATCACACAAAACTGACTCTTGAAGTTCAAGTCCTGTTCTGATGTTCCTCCTCAAAATCAGACCTGGAGTTGTGTTTGTTTGATTCACATGTTTGAGGAACTCTTTATTATTAGTCTGTCTACATCTCCAAAGCTCCAAACGCTCTGTTCCACCTTGTGATGTCATCAAGTGGTAGTTTCCAAGTGAACAGCTCCTTTTACCTTTAGTTCAGTCGAGATCGGCAATTCCAGGACTGAAATGATCCAAATGATTCTAGTGAAGGTGTGTGGAGTTTAAAAACACAGTGGAGCACTTCCTGTATCACCACATGATGACATCACAAGGTGGAACAGAGTGTTTTCAGTTTGAGAGAAGAACTTGTGTTAAATCTGCAGGGTTAAACATGTGAAACAAAACACAACTCCAGGTGTGACGAGGAAACAGAATCATGGGCCCTTTAAAAATAATTATTATTTTTTATATTTTTGTACCGCAGACATAATAAACTTACAAATGGTTGTGTAAAGCTGTATACAGTTTGTTTATGGTAGAAAAGGAAAGTTCTAAATCTGTCTACATTATGTCATTGCCTCTAGAGGGCGCCCTCTGGAGAGCAACTTAAATCAGAGCTGTTCTTCAGACTGTTCTCCTCAGATGTTTCTCCAAACTGTTCTCCTCAGATGTTTCTCCAAACTGTTCTCCTCAGATGTTTCTCCATGTTCTAGTCGTTTCTTCTCTGACCCTCTGATATTGGATTTGTACTGATTCATGTTTGAGGACTCTTTAATCACTTATTTTCAGCTCCACCGGTACACACCCACTGTGACACGCCCACTGTGACACGCCCACTGTGACACTCCCACTGTGACACGCCCACTGTGACACGCCCACTGTGACACGCCCACTGTGACACTCCCACTGTGACACGCCTACTGTGACACGCCCACTGTGACACGCCCACTGTGACACTCCCACTGTGACACGCCCACTGTGACACGCCCACTGTGACACGCCCACTGTGACACTCCCACTGTGACACGCCCACTGTGACACTCCCACTGTGACACGCCCACTGTGACACGCCCACTGTGACACGCCCACTGTGACACGCCCACTGTGACACGCCCACTGTGACACGCCCACTGTGACACTCCCACTGTGACACGCCCACTGTGACACTCCCACTGTGACACTCCCACTGTGACACGCCCACTGTGACGTCACTTCCTTCTCCAGTTTGATTTGTAATAACTTACACGCCATATCGATTCCTTGATCTTTGTCCCATGTTCTAACGTTGTTCCTTCATCAGAAACTTGCCTGAGGAGTTTTGAAACGTGCTCCACATGTTTGAATAATTATTATTGTATTGTTTGGTTGTGTTTTGTGTGTATTGCCTTTGTGTTGCCTTTGTGCAGCTGTGGTTGTCTGTGGCTGTGGCCATAAACTGATGTGAAACTATTATGAATATTAGTTCTTTGTGCCGTCAGTGGAGCGTGAAGTGCGGAGGTGGTTTATTACTATAAAAGGAGCTTATTTAAGTCACTGGCAAATATTTGTTTCCATCGATTTTGTAGATTTTTCAGTTAAAGCTCCAATATCACACAAAACTGACTCTTGAAGTTCAAGTCCTGTTCTGATGTTCCTCCTCAAAATCAGACCTGGAGTTGTGTTTGTTTGATTCACATGTTTGAGGAACTCTTTATTATTAGTCTGTCTACATCTCCAAAGCTCCAAACGCTCTGTTCCACCTTGTGATGTCATCAAGTGGTAGTTTTCAAGTGAACAGCTCCTTTTACCTTTACCCCCCCAAAAAATCCAGGTCTGAATCCAAAAGGTATTTCTGAGCTGTAATTGAATAAATGTAAAGTAGAGCTGTTTAATGTCACACTGTGGAACATTCCAGGCAGAGCAATGACGTGTCCATAGAAACAAGCAGGAAACTCGAATATATTTTTATGGGTATATTTTTTTGGGGGAGAGTTTAGTCATTTTTGTTGTAATGTAAGCTACGATTTGAGCTGCAGAGGGTTAAAAAGTCACTTCTCTGGGTCGTTTTGCTTCGTTCAGCTACAAGATGTTTTTGTGTCTTATACCAGGGCTGAGATCATTCAGGAGTTACCGATACGATATATGCCTCAGTACACAGGCCACGATACGATACATGCCACGATACAATACATACCTCAGTACACAGGCCACGATACGATACATGCCTCAGTACACAGGCCACGATACGATACATGCCACGATACAATACATACCTCAGTACACAGGCCACGATACAATACATGCCTCAGTACACAGGCCACGATACGATACATACCTCAGTACACAGGCCACGATACGATACATGCCTCAGTACACAGGCCACGATACGATACATGCCACGATACAATACATACCTCAGTACACAGGCCACGATACAATACATACCTCAGTACACAGGCCACGATACGATACATACCTCAGTACACAGGCCACGATACGATACATGCCTCAGTACACAGGCCACGATACGATACATGCCACGATACAATACATACCTCAGTACACAGGCCACGATACAATACATGCCTCAGTACACAGGCCACGATACGATATATGCCTCAGTACACAGGCCACAATACGATACATGCCACGATACAATACATACCTCAGTACACAGGCCACGATACGATACATGCCTCAGTACACAGGCCACGATACGATACATGCCACGATACAATACATACCTCAGTACACAGGCCACGATACGATACATGCCTCAGTACACAGGCCACGATACGATACATACCTCAGTACACAGGCCACGATACGATACATACCTCAGTACACAGGCCACGATACGATACATGCCTCAGTACACAGGCCACGATACGATACATGCCTCAGTACACAGGCCACGATACGATACATGCTTCAGTACAGAGGCCACGATACAATATATATCTCAATACTGTGCACTTTTGATTTAATACGATTCAATACGATATATTTCAAATCAATTTGAAGTTCAATAAAAAAATAACAGCTAGATCATGGCTGTGACACTAAAAGTCTTTGTTAAACCACTTGTTGTGCAAAGTTCATATGAAACACACATTTTAATCATCAAAACAGTGAAAATGTCAAATGTGTCATTTCCTTCCTCTAAACAAGCAACAAAATTGTAGCTGTAACAAAATAATTTAGTGAAATAAACCAACAAATCCTCTTGGTGAAATATCGGTACAGCAGCCCACCATATCGATACTGTAACATCACATTAAATGATGCGATATATCGATATTTCATTATTTTTGCACATCCCTACTGTCTACTGAAAAAAGGATTATCCTGTTCTATTTTTATTGGTTTCAAATCGTTTCAGTGTTGATTATCGTAATATTTCTCTGTCGCATTATATTGTTCTTCAGAATGTGTTTCGTGACAGGCCTGACTGAAACTCCAAACTCCATCTGTAGGTTTTTGCAGGATAAAAGTTGCTGCAGTTTGATTCGTGTGGCTCGGTCCTGGTGTCTGTGGCGCGGGCAGGAAACATGGCGGTCATGGACCTCGCAGATTACACACAAACAGCCCATGTGCCCATATAAGGAAGAGGAAGAACGTAGAACCCTTTAATGGTTTCAGAGAACAGAGCTGAGCGTTTGGGGCCTTCAGCAGAGGAGCAGGTGAGTGCAGCTGCTGCACCAAAACAACAAAGACAACAACGTAACAAACCCCCAAACAGGGATGGATTTACAGCTGGACCTACGAGAAGGTCTGATGTACTACAGACTCCGCCCCTCCAGGTGTGTGTGACTCCGCCCCTCCACGTGTGTGTGTGTGTGTGTGACTCCGCCCCTCCATGTGTGTGTGTGTGTGTGTGTGACTCCGCCCCTCCACGTGTGTGTGTGTGTGTGTGTGTGTGTGTGACTCCGCCCCTCCACGTGTGTGTGTGTGTGTGACTCCGCCCCTCCATGTGTGTGTGTGTGTGTGTGACTCCGCCCCTCCATGTGTGTGTGTGTGTGTGTGTGTGTGTGTGTGTGACTCCGCCCCTCCACGTGTGTGTGTGTGTGAGACTCCGCCCCTCCACGTGTGTGTGTGTGTGTGTGTGACTCCGCCCCTCCACGTGTGTGTGTGTGTGTGACTCCGCCCCTCCATGTGTGTGTGTGTGTGTGTGTGTGTGACTCCGCCCCTCCATGTGTGTGTGTGTGTGTGTGTGTGTGTGTGTGTGTGTGTGTGACTCCGCCCCTCCATGTGTGTGTGTGTGCGTGTGTGTGTGTGTGTGTGTGTGTGTGAGACTCCGCCCCTCCACGTGTGGGTGTGTGTGTGTGTGTGTGTGACTCCGCCCCTCCACGTGTGTGTGTGTGTGTGTGTGTGTGTGTGACTCCGCCCCTCCACGTGTGTTTGCCGAGTCTCACAGCAGCAGGTACAGAGGAGACACAATATTCCAGAATCAGAATCAGAAAAGCTTTTATTGCCATTGTCAGTGAACACAATTCACAAACTAGGAACTTGCTTTGGTGATAAGGTGCAACATAGAACACTGAATAATAATAATAATAATAATAATAATAATAATAATAATATAAAGTAGAGATATCACTATTAAAAAACAAGATAATAATAATAATAATAAAGTATCACTATTTAAAAATAAAGTAAGAGCATGCAGAAAAAAGATTAAGTCTCGTATATACAGGAGCATCAGAACAACAGTGCAAACTGACATGTGGCATGACTTACTTAAAGTGACTGGTGATATAAATGTGAGTCAGAAGAGCCGCCGTGAACACTTCCTGTTTGGAATGCACCAGCTAGCGCATTAGCAATGTCCATTTATATAAATAGGCTATGGAAGTGAGCATGGGTGCACTTCCAGCTCCATCGATTCTGGCTCCAGTTCACTTTGTATTGAAAGTGGCTCGTCTCTGTATCTGCTGCTGTCAGGCTCTTCCTTCTGGTCCTAAAATGAACCGAACTGTGACGTCACAATCCCTCAGAACAACTTCTTTATACAAATGCAGCTGAGTAATCTGTTCCTGAGAGAGAGACACACGCACACACACACACACACACACACACACACACAAACACACACTTCTCAGAAAAACCGAAACATTAAAAATAGGAAGTGTAGCTGTTGTCTTGGTCGTACAGTGTGTCAGTGTGCGGCTCACACCCTGAGCGCTACAGTGGTGTGTGTTTGTGTGTTTGTGCGTTCAGAGGAGGGGGATGGCCGGTCTGCTCCGGGACTACCTCTGGCTCTGGGTGGTCCTCGTGGTCCTCCTGCTCGCCACCATCATCAGCATGATCTTCATCTGCCTGAACAGGTGGATCACCTGCCAAGGTAAGTCCTCCATCCCACAGACCTGACCCGTGAGCTTTAAGACGTGTTCTAATGTTGTTCCTCCTCAAAAACAGGCCTGGAGTTGTGTTTGTTTCATTCACATGTTTGAGGAACTCTTTATTACCTCCGCCAAGGAGGTTATGTTTTCGCCTGAGTCTGTCTGTTTGTTTGTTTGTTTGTTTGTTTGCTTGTTTGTTTGTTTGTTAGCAAAATAACTCAAAAAATTATGGACGGATCTTGATGAAATTTTCAGGAAATGTTCCTAATGGTAAATCCAACAGATGATTAAATTTTGGTGATGATCCAGAAGAAATCCTGGATTCTGGATCACTTTGAAAACTGAGCTGCTTGGCGGAGGTCTGCGCTCTCTGAGTGCTTTTCTAGTTATTAGTCTGTCTACATCTCCAAAGCTCCAAACGCTCTGTTCCACCTTGTGATGTCATCAAGTGGTAGTTTTCAAGTGAACAGCTCCTTTTACCTTTAGTTCAGTAGAGATCGGCAATTCCAGGACTGAAATGATCCAAATGATTCTAGTGAAGGTGTGTGGAGTTTAAAAACACAGTGGAGCACTTCCTGTATCACCACATGATGACATCACAAGGTGGAACAGAGTGTTTTCAGTTTGAGAGAAGAACTCGTGTTAAATCTGCAGGTTTGTGTGTTAAACATGTGAATGAAACAAACACAACTCCAGGTGTTTGTGACGAGAAAACGACATTAGAACAGAGCAGAGGATAGAAAATATTATTGTTTTTTTGTTTGTTTTTTTGCTTGGAATGTTACACAGTATGGCATTAAACTGTCTGTCTCCATGGATACGCCCCCAGGCCAAGTTAAAGCCGCAGTTATTCATTTTTACCGTCTCAAAAACATAAAAAAACAGAACGAGTTTGTTATTCTTCACTTACCTTATGCATTCCGAGAAAGTACTTTTCATAACATTCAGAGAGCTGAGTTCTGCCGCCATGGTAACGCTGACAACAACTAGCATGCTAACCTGTACTTCCTAATTATTAGAGTAGTAGACACACACACACACACACACATCTGTACTAGACACAGCTGCTCAAATACATGAATATAACTGGCCCCGCACAGTGAAGATGCATTTTCAAGATATTTTTGAGCAATAACCTGTAAGATATGGTTAATGCCACACTGCGGAACATTCCAGGGAAAGCTCAGACCCTCCACGAAAGCTGCATGAGTCCAAACGCTCCCAGCCTTTGGTTTGGGGTCCAAACTTTACACGTGTGAATCTGGGGCCTCAGGAGTCCATTTACATAACAGTTTGGAATAAATAAATACTTTGAATCTGACATCATCAACATTCCCTGGGGTGTGATGCTAACTGGAGGCTCTGCTCTGTCTGAAGCTCTGTTACTCAAGTTAGACTTTAATCTGAGTTTTGTTTGAACACAAATGAGCTGACGTGTGCTCGCACTGATCACAGGGAAATGGAAACGTGCTCTTTGAAATCACTTTTTGTGTTTTTTCTTGAATTTTCGGATGATCTTTAAACTTTTTTTGTCAGTTTTTGCTGCTGTGTGCTTGTGTCACCATGGTAACAGCTGAACGTTCATATACACGTAGACCACCCCCAGCATGATGTCACTGAAAGTATAAATAAATCAAACACATCCTCAATTTGTGGTCAGGAGTTTTGAACCAAGAGATAACAGAGAAAAAGGAAATACATGAGCTGTGTGAGTGGCCTGTGCGCTCTGTTCAATACTGAGGAACTGATAGACTCGATACACGATACCAATTCCGATACCGATACCACAATGATAATTTAAAAAAAAACTCTTTCTTTTGACAAGTACGTTCTTTGACAGTTTTTTCAGTCGTTTTAACACATTTTTAAACTTGATTCAGTTTGATGTTTTGATTGAAACTTGTGCCTGAACCGAGGCTCAGGTCACAGCGTTTGGACCGGTTCTCCTCAGACCACAGACCTCGGGTTCTTCAGACTCCATTGCTCTCATCCCCAGTTCTCCTCGGACCACAGACCTCGGGTTCTTCAGACTCCATTGCTCTTCACGACAGCTATTAGCGAAACAAACATAAGATAAATAAATTAAACCGTTTATGTCAAGCCTGGTTGACGCTCCTGTGACGATCTAAAAATCTAAATAATAAATAAAAGTAACGGAACAGGTAATGATCTCCAGTGTTGGATTCTGGTTTAGTCCTGGTTTAGTCCTGGTTTAGACCTGGTTTAGCCCTGGTTTAGCCCTGGTTTAGCCCTGGTTTAGCCCTGGTTTAGCCCTGGTTCGGTCCTGGTTTAGCCCTGGTTCGGTCCTGGTTCTGCTCGGTTCTGTGGGACTTTTTTAGGATCCGTACCTGTGAAAAATGAAGATCTTGTTTTGATACTAGTTTTAACATTTTAGTGTCTGATTTTCGATTCTTTTGACAGCAGAGAGAACCTGAGAACCATGTGAAAGAGCACGGTCTGAAGAGACTGAGAAAAACTCTAAACGAAACACAGAAATAGAGGAAACTTGACTCGTCTTAGTTCAGTTGAGATGGCTGTACTTCTCTTTCTTTTCTAATCTTTTCCCACTTCTGCATTCGCCTCACAATGTCTAACATCTGGTGCCACTAGTTTAATGCCGTAAGTTTGAGTTCAGCTTTTCTGCATCAGCACATTTTCTGTAAAAGTTCCATCCATAGGTCTGAGGCGGACACGGTCTGCAAAACCAAAACGTGGTCCAGCTCTCCATTGTCTCCTCTGTATTGTGTTTTTCTGTGTGAGTTTGTAAATGAACACTGTCCGAATGCAGATTTTTGTTGTAATACAGCGAGTTCTTGGCTCTAGTCCCTCACAGAAATGACCAGGTTCTATATTTGTGCTTTTATCTTTTGGAGATTTCATGGTGAAGTTCAGTGTGATCAAAAGAACTGAACCCTGACCTCTGACCCCATCTGAGAGTGAGGCCACATCTGAATGTCTCCCCCAGCCCCTAACCCTCATCCACTACATAGTCCCGCACTCTTTAGCGCCCCCTACAGTGACTCACTCACAGAGATTCAGACTCACGGCTCACTACAGTCGGGTCACGTGACTCTGGCTCTGGGTGAAAAAAAGTCTAAAGGCTAAACTGTGATAAAAGTTGATTTGTGTCATAAATAAAGATCAGATCAGACTGACACAAGTGTTTATGGACTAATAATAATCACACGAGCTTCTGTCACGCTGGATTTCACCTAAACGGACTGGAGGATTTGATTTTTGGCTGAAACGTGGAAGTTATGGCTCTTTTAACAGCTGGAGCTAAAGCGGCTAACGCTAGCACCGCTAACACCAGAACGGTTTATTTAGTCGAGTTTTATTCAGAATCAGAATCAGAGCCACAAACCAGAGACTTTATTATGAGTAATAGTACTATAGTAGTACTACATGAGTATAACAGTAGTAGTATTTGTAGTACTTTTATCTGCTTCATTCAGTCAGGTGAGTAATAGTACTATAGTAGTAGTACATGAGTATAACAGTAGTAGTATTTGTAGTACTTTTATCTGCTTCATTCAGTCAGGTGAGTAATAGTACTATAGTAGTAGTACATGAGTATAACAGTAGTAGTATTTGTAGTACTTTTATCTGCTTCATTCAGTCGTGTGAGTAATAGTACTATAGTAGTAGTACATGAGTATAACAGTAGTAGTATTTGTAGTACTTTTATCTGCTTCATTCAGTCGGGTTGTGTCTGATCTGCTCTACTGACCACCAATGACCACTACTTTTCAAGGTGCATTGTGGGAAATTTTGAGTGCACTACTTTTTCACCAACTGGACATTCGGACAAACCTGTAAATGGAGTGAGCTCTAAACAGTGCTCTAAGTTGGAATAGTGCGGACATTCGGTCACAGCTCGTGACATCATCAGAGTCTAGAGTCTGAACACCACAGAGACGAAGTTCACACGTTCACAAAACGTACAAACTCCACAGTGAACGTGCTCCATGTGAAAAGGACACTGTGTGGTCACAAAATCAGATTTAAACTTTCTTGAACCAGAGCCGCACTTTTAGAATTGTTTAGTGTGAGGGAGTCAGAGGAGCTTTGTGCATTTGTGATGCAGAGACTCGATATAAACGGACATTTAAACGCCGTGCTCCAAACAGGAAGTTCACATTAGCTCCTTCTGACTCTGGAACACTGTGGCCCCTGTACCTGCTGCTGTGAACCTCCTCATTTTGGTCCTTAATGTTTGTATTAATCCGCTCTGCATGATCCTGGGGTTTTTATTTATTACTTTGATCAGAATCAGAATTCGTCCATCGTCATCTGGAACCTCCTGAAATCATTTTGTGATTTAGAGACAGAAACCTACATTAGGATTATATATGTTTTAGGAACTGTCCCGTTTCAGTTTATTTACTGCTCATGACAATTACCTACAGTACGGAGCACAAAGACAAATACAAAACAGAACAAAGAAATACGTTAATTTAACAAAGGAACAAAGAAAGGTGCAGAGTTTATAAATGACTCTGGTACTTTCATTTTGCAACAACAGTTCACATTTGTGCAATGAAAAGTGTAAAACGAAATATTTAGACAGACACTTCTCTACATTAAACGACTACAAAATCATTACCTGTGCAAAGATGACAAAAACACAAAGGTCTCTCAATGTTCTTACACTGTCCCATTGCCTACATACTCTATTATTTATTGATTTTATTTTATTTCATTCATAAAGTATAAAAAGACATTACAGTGTCCGAACATTAAACACACACGTCTAACTAAACATGGGTCCGATGGCGCTCTTTAATGACTGCTGGTAATCATTCTCAAGGCCCTTTTACTGTCAAATAAATAAATGATAGAATCTGTTTGACCTGCTGTAACCATGGAGACGTATATTTGTATATTCTCCTGTGTGAGGTCAGGCCAGACAACAGGGTGTGCACTTTTTACGGAGTTTCATTACACAGTAAGAGCCTCCTCCAAAATCCCCCAAAATCCAACCATTCCGTTCTTGACAGTAACAGAAAGTGTGACCGGCTCAGTTCTCCACAGACCACGTTACTGCAGGTGGACATTTTTACTTTCAGAATATACTTTAGAAACTTGAGATGAAGTTTTTGGAATAGTTGTCGTGTTTCCAAACCCCGTCCCTCACATGCGCACAGCGTTACTGGAGACACTCATTTCTCAAGCAAATCCAAATGTTTCGTGTGGGCTAAAGGTTCTGTGTCCTTCTTCCACAGGGAAACTCATCTTAAGCCTGGACTCCAGACCTCCAGCCTCATTGCAGTAGGTTCCTCTGTGTTTCCTGTTTCAGTGTTTGTGGTTTTCTGTTTCACTGTTTCTGTTCATTTTAGGAAACACCCCAGTCCCATCGTACAGAGCGCACCCAGTGTGAAGCTCTCCACGCCGCCTCTGCCGCCAAGAACGCAGTTTGTGAACGAAGGTACAGCCTCAGAACGCCGTCGCATCAGTGCAGTGTGCAGAGGGGGCGGAGTCACATCAGTGCGGTGTGCAGAGGGGGCGGAGTCACATCAGTGCGGTGTGTAGAGGGGGCGGAGTCACATCAATACAGAGGGGGCGGAGTCACATCAGTGCGGTGTGTAGAGGGGGCGGAGTCACATCAATACAGAGGGGGCGGAGTCACATCAGTGCGGTGTGTAGAGGGGGCGGAGTCACATCAATACAGAGGGGGCGGAGTCACATCAGTGCGATGTGCAGAGGGGGCGGAGTCACATCAATACAGAGGGGGCGGAGTCACATCAGTGCGGTGTGCAGAGGGGGCGGAGTCACATCAATACAGAGGGGGGCACAGTCACATCAATACAGAGGGGGCGGAGTCACATCAGTGCGGTGTGTAGAGGAGGCGGAGTCACATCAATACAGAGGGGGGCACAGTCACATCAATACAGAGGGGGGCACAGTCACATCAATACAGAGGGGGCGGAGTCACATCAGTGCGGTGTGCAGAGGGGGCGGAGTCACATCAATACAGAGGGGGCGGAGTCACATCAGTGCGGTGTGCAGAGGGGGCGGAGTCACATCAATACAGAGGGGGGCACAGTCACATCAATACAGAGGGGGGCACAGTCACATCAATACAGAGGGGGCGGAGTCACATCAGTGCGGTGTGTAGAGGAGGCGGAGTCACATCAATACAGAGGGGGCGGAGTCACATCAGTGCGGTGTGCAGAGGGGGCGGAGTCACATCAATACAGAGGGGGGCACAGTCACATCAATACAGAGGGGGCGGAGTCACATCAATACAGAGGGGGGCGGAGTCACATCAATACAGAGGGGGGCGGAGTCACATCAGTGCGGTGTGCAGAGGGGGCGGAGTCACATCAATACAGAGGGGGGCACAGTCACATCAATACAGAGGGGGCGGAGTCACAGCAGTGCGGTGTGCAGAGGGGGCGGAGTCACATCAATACAGAGGGGGCGGAGTCACATCAATACAGAGGGGGCGGAGTCACATCAGTGCGGTGTGCAGAGGGGGCGGAGTCACATCAGTGCAGTGTGCAGAGGGGGGAGAGTAGCCACAAAATGTACTCAAGTAGAAGTACAAAGTAGTGGTCCAAGAAATTACTCAAAGTAAAAGTAACTTAAAGAGTAACTGTCGGTAACATCTGATTTATAATTTAAAGGTCCAATATCACAAAAACTGACCTCTGTGAGATTTAAGACATGTTCTAATGTTCCGCCTCAAAAACACCTGGAGTTGTGTTTGTTTCATTCACATGTTTGAGGAACTCTTTATTATTAGTCTGTCTACATCTCCAAAGCTCCAAACGCTCTGTTCCACCTTGTGATGTCATCAAGTGGTAGTTTTCAAGTGAACAGCTCCTTTTACCTTTAGTTTAGTAGAGATCGGCAATTCCAGGACTGAAATGATCCAAATGATTCTAGTGAAGTGTGTGGAGTTTAAAAACACAGTGGAGCACTTCCTGTATCACCACATGATGACATCACAAGGTGGAACAGAGTGTTTTCAGTTTGAGAGAAGAACTCGTGTTAAATCTGCAGGTTTGTGTGTTAAACATGTGAATGAAACAAACACAACTCCAGGTGTTTGTGATGAGGAAACAGTCTGATCTTGGACCTTTAATCTGATTTCAAGGACAAAACATGAAATTAGTCCCAAAATCTGTTTTTGTTTTTTTGTTTTTTTCAAATAACAGACACAAAATGAGACAAACTAAATCAGATCTGAAGAAGTTGCCAGAAACACAAATGTTCAGATCATTTCAGACTGTCACACAAAGCTTTTGTCTCTTTAGACTCACAGTGAGGAAAAAAATACGCCTGTCTGTATCTAAATAGTACTTTGAAATGAGCGTACCTCAGGGGTCTATACTGGGGCCTGTGTTGTTTTATATAAGTATAGAAGCACAACGTCTTTTCATTTTAGTTCTGGTTTCATTTCTCTGTAGGTTTCACAGTTTGGCTTTTGATTGGCGACTGCAGTGGTTTAATATTGGAAACTCTTCAGTGCAGCGGCTCCTCCTTCAGGCTGAACTTTAGTCATAATTTTTCTATTAGTCGTGAATATTTTTACTGCGTTTGTCGAGGTAAATAAAGCTTAAAGGGGGAGTATTCTGCAAAACAGGCCTTTTTGTAGATTTCTTTCATGTTCTAACACTGTTCCTCATCACAAACCTGCCTGAAGAGGATCTAGAGTCCATACATGTTTGAGTCATCTAGTGATCTCTCCTACACCGTACTCAAACCCTCCTTACAGTTAGCAGTACGAGCCTGTACGAGGCTCCACCCACAAACCTGGATAAACATGTTTGTCTCATTGAAAATATAAACTTAAAATGTCATAAACTGAAATTCTGACTAAAAACTATTCAAGCATGTTTAAAAAAAATTTGAAGTGAGAAATTCAGCAGCATTTAAAATTCTAAACTAATTGCACGACATAAGAGGAGCATTTAGAGGGGGTATTACAGAGGGGGTATTTACTTCTCTGGGGTATTCACTGTAATATGTTCTGTTATAGTGAATACAGAACATGTTACAGTGTTCACTGTAACAAAATTACACTGTAAGGAGGGTTTGAATAGAGCCCGGGAGAGATCGCCAGTTGACTCAAACATGCATGGATGACTCTAGAACCTCTTCAGGCAGGTTTTTGATGAGGAACATTGTTAGAACATGAAAGAAATCTACAAAAAGGCCCATTTTGCAGAATACTCCCCCTTTAAGCTTTATTTACCTCGACAAACGCAGTAAAAATATTCACGACTAATAGAAAAATTATGACTAAAGTTCAGCCTGAAGGAGGAGCCACTGCACTGAAGAGTTTCCAATATTAAACCACTGCAGTCGTCAATCAAAAGCCAAACTGTGAAACCTACAGAGAAATGAAACCAGAACTAAAATGAAAAGACGACGTGCTTCTATACTTATATAAAACAACACAGGCCCCAGTATAGACCCCTGAGGTACGCTCATTTCAAAGTACTATTTACATACAGACAGGTGTATTTTTTCCTCACTGTGAGTCTAAAGAGACAAAAGCTTTGTGTGACAGTCTGAAATGATCTGAACATTTATGTTTCTTGTCTAATTTTTGTGTCTGTTCTTTGAAAACACCAGATTTTGGGACTAATTTCATGTTTTGTCCTTGAAATCAGATTAAAGGTCCAAGATCAGACTGTTTTCTAATCTGTCTGGAGTTGAGTTTCGTTTAGTTCACAAATTCAGAAGTGTCTAAAATTCCAAATCTGATGAAACAAATGTTCTTCCATGTACTCGTGTTCTTGTTGGGGACTGAACCCGTCCTCTCTGCTGTCTGTGCTTTTAGTTTCACTGGATCGGAGCTACGAGAGCTTGGCAGATGGACCAGACTACGAGGACCCCGATGAGAATCTGGGTCAGGATTATCAGATGGACCATCGCAGTTCTTTACCAGAGTATTTGATGCTGGAGAGTGAACCTGGACCTGACCCTCAGAACGAGGAGGAGGAGCAGGGAAACAGTGACTACGATGACATCACAGCGGAGGACGAGAAGGAGGATGAGAAGGAGGACGAGGACGAGGACTATGACGATGTGGGATAACAGCAAGGGCTTCTGGGACATGGAGTCTTTTTCAATGTTCTGTAATGACCCTGGCTTCTTTAAAGTGGGACTAAACACTTAACTCCGCCCACAAACACATTTTAAACAGAGCTGCTAAACTGGGCGGGGCCTGGAGGACTAAAGGGGAGGAGGGGCGGGGCCTGGAGGACGAAAGGGGAGGAGGGGCGGGGCCTGAAGGACTAAAGGGGAGGAGCAGGAGTGAGGGGTGGGGCCTGGAGGACTAAAGGGGAGGAGGGGCGGGGCCTGGAGGACTAAAGGGGAGGAGCAGGAGTGAGGGGTGGGGCCTGGAGGACTAAAGGGGAGGAGGGGCGGGGCCTGGAGGACTAAAGGGGAGGAGCAGGAGTGAGGGGTGGGGCCTGGAGGATTAAAGGGGAGGAGGGGCGGGGCCTGGAGGACGAAAGGGGAGGAGGGGCGGGGCCTGGAGGACTAAAGGGGAGGAGCAGGAGTGAGGGGCGGGGCCTGGAGGACTAAAGGGGAGGAGGGGCGGGGCCTGGAGGACTAAAGGGGAGGAGCAGGAGTGAGGGGCGGGGCCTGGAGGACTAAAGGGGAGGAGCAGGAGTGAGGGGTTGGGCCTGGAGGACTAAAGGGGAGAGTGAGGGGGAAGGGGCGGGGACTGGAGGTGTAAGGAACTACTGCACTAAAGTTACCAAATAACAAGGAACAGTAGACAATACTATTATAGCTGCACTGTGTAACTTTCTGGTTGGGGGTCCGTCACCTGCTTGTTTCCATGGATATGTCATTGCTCTTCCTGTAATGTTCCACAGTGTGACATTAAACAGCTCGACTTTACATTTATTCAGTTCCAGGTGGTTTTATTGCTCAAAAATACCTAGAAAAACAGACATTCTGATTGTGAGCGGGGTCGCCTCTCCACAGATCTGACCTGGAACTTGGTCTGGTTTGGTCTCCATGGAGATAAAAAGTTTAATGCCATACTGTGGAACATTCCAGACAAAGCAATAACATCTCCGTGGAGAAAAGCGTTTGACGGACCCTCCACCAGAAAAGTTACACAATGCAGCTTTAAAGCTCCATATACACAATTTAGTAGCAAAAAGTGGATTCAGTGTTTAGTTTCACTTTAAGTCAGTTCATAAATGTTCTGTTTCATCATTTTGTTCAGTTAGGACCTGTATAATGGGCTCTGTTCACGCTTACATCACAAAAACAGAAGACGTTTGGAAACATGCGGATGACGACTTCCGTTGGTGATAATAACTGACAAAATCTGGGAAAACTGAGAAAATGGCCCCGTTTTCTTCATCTAGATGTCATAGCATTCCCTCTTTTTTCCGTTTATAATTTGCCTATTCATTTGTGTATTAGCATTTGTCTAACTTAATAAAAATTTTTAAAAATGTCACTGTAGCGTTCCGTTCTGTTCAGCAGATCCACAGTTCCATCCATCCAGTTCCATCAGTGTCCCTCATGGAAAGGTTTTATGGTTTTACCACATTCCCAGAATCGGGAAATACACCGGAAGTCGTCGTCCGGATGTTTCCAAACGTCTTCCAGTCAGCGTGAAGAGAGCCTGTGGGTTTGGACGAGATCATTCTGCTTTATGGTCGTGGTTTTTGTTGATAAGGTTCAGTTAGTTTTGACTGTTTAAAGAAGAGTTCTGAGTGTGACGTCACCACAGCGTTCAGCTCCAAATGAAGCTCATCAAGGCCAGCAGCTAAGGGAGCCAATCTGGAGCCAATCAGGAGCGAGGCTGTTGAAGGTAGCGTCCCCTCCCGCCCACATCGCTGGTTTGGCAGGGAGTGGGAGCTTAGCAACGCTGTCAATCAAACCTGTTGGTAACGCTAGAGGGAGGGACCTCGGGGAAAGAAGGTGCCTGATTGGTCTGTGATTAATGTTCAGATCTTGATTTAAGGAACTAAAACCCCCAGGATCACATAGAGCAGGTTCAGACCGACATTTGAAGACCAAAATGAGGAGCCTGACAGCAGCAGTGAACTGGAGCCAGAGTCGATGGAGCCGGAAGCGTCCCCCATGCTCACTTCCTGTTTAGAACGCGGTGGCTAGTGCGTTAGCTACGTCCATTTATATAAACAGTCTATGGTGTTTTTTCTTTTTCCTTTCGGTTTATTGTATTTTCAGTTTTGAGAGATGTTTTTGGAGCTCACGTTAAATAAACAGATGAGTTTTATTTTCAGGATGATGATGTGAGTTTGTAAAAATCTGTATTTTTGTTTTATGAATGTTTCTTCTGCTTTATTAATCAACAATTTTGTGAAGTCCGCCGAGATAACTCTTGTTGTGATTTTGGGCTATACAAAAATAAATTGAATTGAATTGAATTGAATTGAAATGTTCATGTAAGCGCCATTTTATAAGGTTTACATATTTGCATAAATAATTAACAGTTTATAATAATTAATTTGTATGTTTTGTTTAAAAGGTAATCTAAAATGTTTCAGTACATGATTTATATGTTTGATGTAAAAGAAAGAAATCTGATACATGTTTTGCCCATTTGGGGGCGCTCTACTGCCTGTCTGTTGTATTCACATGTAATTACACGTGAAGAAATGTTGTTCTTGAACTTTGTTAAAAATAAAGAAAAGGATGGCTGGAGCAACACGGTCGTTTTACGCTGCAACGACATCAAGTTGTAAACGCGTAAGACAGGCTCATTAGTCTTTTTGTGAAGAGGTTAAATTATTACAAGGAGAAAAGGAAGTCAAAGATTAGCCTCTACAGTTATGAATGTGAAATGTTATGAATGTGAAATGTTATGAATGTGAAATGTTATGAATGTGAAATGTTATGAAGGAATCTGAAGAGTTTTGTGTTTTTTCCTGAAGTACATCACAGAACTGCAGTACATCTGTCTAAACAAAGCCTTTGGCGCTCTTTTGAATGACATCGGTTTTACTCAAAGTGTAAATCAGCCCACACACAGTCATAAGCACACATTGGATCTTGTTTTAACATATGGCATAGAGATCAGTGATCTAAAAGTCCTCCCACAAAATCCTATATTATCAGATCATTTTTTGATTACCTTTCAGTTTATTCTTAAAGATTTCTCTGTTCACCACAATAAAAATAATAACTAAAAGAACAATTTCTGAAAAAGCTGTTACTAATTTCATAGAAATAATTGGGCCAATATTTAATGATATGTCATGTGACCCGGCTGGGGATGGTTTAGATCCCATCAAAAGTGACCAATTTGTTGATAAGACCATGGATTCTTTGAAAACTGCCCTTGATGCAGTTGCTCCACTAAAACAGAAAGTTGTCAGGCCAAGGCGATCTGCTCCATGGTATAATGAAGAACTGCGTGCACACAAACAAAAGGTTAGGAGAATTGAGAAAAGTTACCGTAAAGCACACTCAGTGCAATCTTTAAAAGCATGGAAAACCTGCCTTCTGTCCTATAAGCAGGCGTTGCGTGCGGCCCAAACCAGTTACTATTCCAATCTAATAGAAGTAAACAAAAATAATCCTAGGTTCTTATTCAGCACTGTAGCCAGGCTGACAAACTGCCACAGCGCAGTAGAACCTTCAATCCCAATTACTCTCAGTTCTGAGGATTTCCTGACATTTTTTAATAATAAGATCATTACTATAAGAGATAAAATAAATGAAATTGCCCCTACTTTTAATTCTGAGCAAGTCCAAGCTGTAAGAGTAGGGTCTCAATTAAACTCATGTTCAGTTTTGGTGGGATCTGAATTATCCTCAGTTGGTCCAGTTTTTGAGAAGTTTGCTACTCTAAATCATGCAGAATTAACTTCTGCCTTTATGTCCTCTAAATCCTCAACTTGTATGTTAGACCCAATCCCAAGTAGACTTTTCAAAGAAATTCTCCCTCTAATTATTGATCCTATTCTTAATATAATAAATACTTCACTGGAAAGTGGTTATGTTCCTCAGTCTTTTAAATATGCAGTAATTAAGCCGCTCCTAAAAAAGCCTAATCTTGATCCTGACCTCTTAGCCAATTACAGACCTATTTCAAATCTTCCGTTTATTTCTAAAATTCTGGAGAGAATTGTAATTAAACAGCTTTGTCGTCATCTGCAGGAAAATAATTTATTTGAAAAATTTCAATCTGGATTCAGAACTCATCATAGCACTGAGACAGCCCTGGTTAAAGTAACAAATGATTTGTTATTGGCTGCTGACAATGGTCAGGTCTCAATACTGGTTCTGTTGGACCTCAGCGCAGCTTTTGACACAATCGACCACAACATTTTACTGCAGAGGTTGGAATGTGATGTGGGCATCAGAGGAACTGCCCTCAGCTGGTTTAAATCCTATTTATCCGATAGGTACCAGTTTGTAAATGTAAACCAGAGCTCCTCACAGTGCTCTAAAGTAGCCTACGGTGTGCCACAGGGTTCAGTTCTGGGTCCAGTTCTGTTTACCCTTTATATGCTACCGTTAGGTAATATCATCCGAAAGCACGGTATCGATTTCCACTGTTATGCAGATGACACCCAGCTGTACCTATCAATGAAACCTGATCAGACTAATCAAATTGAAAGGCTTAGTGACTGTGTGAGGGACATAAAAACATGGATGACCTTTAATTATTTACTTCTTAACCCTGAAAAAACTGAAGTCATTCTATTAGGCCCTAAACACCTACGAGACTCTATTGTGGTTTTGTCCCGGCCTGCAGCCGGGCTCGATGTAAAGTTTGACTCTCTAACTGAGCAGATAATCACATTGGACAATGTCAGTGTAGCCTCCAGCTCCACTGTAAGAAACCTTGGAGTCCTATTTGATCAAGAGCTCTCATTTAAAGCACACATAAGCCATGTCTGTAAAACGGCTTATTTTCATTTACGCAATATAGCCAAAATTAGAAATGTACTGCCAAAAAATGATGCTGAAAAACTTGTCCATGCTTTTGTCACTTCGAGGTTAGACTACTGTAACTCCCTGCTTGCAGCTTGCCCTAAAAGCTCTATAAAAAGCCTTCAATTGGTTCAAAATGCAGCAGCAAGAATACTAACAGGTACTAAAAAACGAGAGCACATTACTCCAGTATTAAAAAATCTTCATTGGCTTCCGGTTGAGTTTAGAGTAAAATTTAAAATTCTTCTTCTAACCTATAAAGCTGTAAATGACATGGCCCCTTCCTACATTAAAGATGAAATTGTACCTTATCATCCTAACCGTTCACTCCGCTTTCAAAATGCTGCACTATTGGTGGTTCCTAGAGTCGCTAAAAGTACTTTAGGAGGTAGAGCTTTTAGGTACCAAGCACCTTTGTTGTGGAATCAGCTCCCTGCTCATGTCAAAGAAGCTGACACAGTCTCTACATTTAAGATTAGGCTCAAAACGTTCCTCTTTGAATCAGCTTATGGTCAGGTCAGTTAGGAACAGAAACTAAACCCATAGGCCTAGTTAAGCTGCTCTAGGAGATATATTACTGGGGAAACTATGGCAACTTGAGCACTGTCCTCTGGTTTCTCCTACTTTTTCTCCTCCTACTGTTAAGAATATTCAATTACTAGTTCATTCGTAGTCTGTTCTTTGCTATTCACATGTTGTCCCTGTCCCACTCCCCTTTTGGGGAGTGTAACTGTTTCAGATGCTGCTGTTCCAGTTTGGACCGCTGCTGCCCCCTAGTGTCGAGGACCTGGACCCCTCCTCTCCTTCCCTATCCTGGATTAACTGTCCTCGTCCTGCTAGATTAGTAGTTTCATCTGCCTGTCCGTCCTTAGGAGTGGATCTCTCCTTCACTGTGGTTCTCCTCGAGGTTTCTCCGTTTTCCCATTGGGTTTTTTGGAGTTTTTCCTTGCCGAGAAGGAGGGTCTAAGGACAGGAGATGCTGGGACAATCATCCATTTGCCTGCTTGTTGTTGAACATTCTGTATTTTTGAATTATGACTGTTTCTTATTCTGCTTCATTCTCTGACTTCTCTGTTTGCTAAATCAACAATTCTGTGAAGTCCGCCGAGATAACTGTTGTTGTGATTTTGGGCTATACAAAAATAAATTGAATTGAATTGAATTGAATTGAATTGAGAACTGGTATTACAATACTGAGCCGTTACTTTGTTCTGAAGCTGTTTGGAATGTGGAGGAGGTTTAAAAAGGAATTTGACCCAAAACAATGAATTTAGACTTTTGTAAATAGAGTCCAAGTAAAGTACAGTGTTGGGGTTAAAGAAGAAGTATATATATATATATATATATATCGACAGACAGACAGACAGACAGACAGACAGACAGACAGACAGATAGATAGATAGATAGATAGATAGATAGATAGATAGATAGATAGATAGATAGGAGTTCTGAGGTGAAGTTCATCTAAATCTTCTGCTCAGACTCACTTCTTCACACGAGCTCCCGTCATTTGTCTTTTGGTGCATGGCGCCTCCTGCTGGACACATCGAACACAATCATAAAAGTCACATCAAAACATATTCTTAAAATAACTCTTCCTCCTTAAAGCTACAGTGTGTAACTTTCTGTAACATGTCACCTGCATGTTCCCAATAGAAATACAACGTTAAAACCATACTTCAGAACATTCTCCATGGAGACTGATAGGATTTATGCAACACTGTGGAACATTTCTATGCAAACAAGCAGGAAGCCCTCCTCCAGGTCAAATAAGAGTCAGGTCTGTGGAGATGCGAGCCCGCTCACAGTCAGGACATTTGTTAAGTGCAATAAACCGAAATAATAAAGGAAATACTTCTGCTTATTTTTGGATTAACAGAAGTTACGTACTGTGGCTTTAAAGGCCTGTATTCTCTTATTCCCACACTGAATCCGGTCTGATTATGGAACTAGTTCAGTCCAAAAGTAACAAAACCGTCTCAAAGTAAATGTTCTTTTCCCTCTGGAGTGAAAGGACAGGGGTGGGGGGCTTCCTGCACGTGAGGGCTGAAATCTCGCGAGCGGAAGTCTCGTGCGTAATGCGCGTGTCTTTACTTCACGCTGCTGCCGCCGTGGGCTCCTCCGCTCCTCCACCTCCACAGCGCAGCGCGGCACGGCACGGCCCGAGCGCGCATTCCGACGAGAGCGAGCGAGATGTGAGCGAGCCACGGCACGAGCTCTCCCCCCGCCGCCTCTGCCCGTGCACCCGCCTTCAGAGCACCATGTCCGGCGTCAAAGAGGCCAGTACGTGCCCCGACGGATACCGAGAGCTGAGCACCGAGGAGCTGCGGGAGCTGCTGCGAGACGACGCCAAGATGGACCAGATCATTCAGCTCAATGAAAAGGTCGGTGGTGGTGTCCGTGGGTCTGTCTGTGTCTCCCCCACACGAGCACGACTGGAGCTTCACCGACGAATGCACCGGGACTAAACCAGGACCAAACCAGGACCAAACCAGGACCAAACCAGGACTTTTAAACTAGGTCTAAACGGGGACTAAAACAGGACTAAACCACGACTGTAAACCGGGACTAGCCTAATCCAGGTATGAACCCAGGGTGTACCAAAAGAGACAAACTTGGACCAGCGTCAAACCAGAAGCAAGTCAGGAAAAAAGGTCAATTAAAGCAGGGCTAAAGCAGGACTAAACACAGGACTAAAGCAGGGCTAAAGCAGGACTAAAACAGGGCTAAAGCAGGACTAAAGCAGGACTAAAGCAGGGCTAAAGCAGGACTAAAGCAGGACTAAAGCAGGACTAAAGCAGGGCTAAAACAGGGCTAAAGCAGGACTAAAGCAGGACTAAAGCAGGACTAAAGCAGGGCTAAAGCAGGGCTAAAGCAGGACTAAAGCAGGACTAAAGCAGGGCTAAAGCAGGACTAAAACAGGGCTAAAGCAGGACTAAAGCAGGGCTAAAGCAGGACTAAAACAGGGCTAAAGCAGGACTAAAGCAGGACTAAAACAGGGCTAAAGCAGGACTAAAGCAGGACTAAAGCAGGACTAAAGCAGGACTAAAACAGGACTAAAGCAGGACTAAACACAGGGCTAAAGCAGGACTAAAGCAGGACTAAAGCAGGGCTAAAGCAGGGCTAAACACAGGGCTAAAGCAGGACTAAACACAGGGCTAAAGCAGGACTAAACACAGGACTAAAGCAGGACTAAACACAGGGCTAAACACAGGGCTAAAGCAGGACTAAAGCAGGGCTAAAGCAGGACTAAACACAGGGCTAAAGCAGGACTAAAGCAGGACTAAAGCAGGACTAAAGCAGGACTAAAGCAGGGCTAAAGCAGGACTAAACACAGGGCTAAACACAGGACTAAAGCAGGACTAAAGCAGGGCTAAAGCAGGACTAAACACAGGGCTAAACACAGGACTAAAGCAGGACTAAAGCAGGACTAAACACAGGGCTAAAGCAGGACTAAACACAGGGCTAAAGCAGGACTAAACACAGGACTAAAGCAGGACTAAACACAGGACTAAAGCAGGACTAAAGACAGGACTAAAGCAGGACTAAACTCGTGTCTCGGTTTTACGCGGGGTTATCCTCACCGTGTGTCGTGGTCTCGTGCCCAAACGGGGCTTCGTGGGTTCAGCGCATTGATCGCGTGCGTGCGTGGCATGACCGCGCTGCGCCACACGAGCTCTGAGCAGTTTTGAGGAGAGCGGAGCGCAGACCGGAACCGGGCCGGGCCGTACCGTGCGCGAGACAATACGGATGCACCCTGCGTGCACGAGGGCTTCTTTGGGTCTGAGGTTGGATCGGAAGCATGTGCACGAGACCCTGCACGCGCCGTTTGTCGTTCCCGCACTCCGCTGTGGTCAAGGAAACTTTCTCTGTGCCGTTTAAAGTTCATAAATGTGGTGAAAACTGCCCCGTGCCACAAAAACTGACCCCTGTGACCTTTAAGACGCGTTTTAATGATGTTCCCTCCTCAAACACACACCTGGAGTTGTTTTGTTTCATTCACACATGTTTGAGGAACTCTTAAAGCTCCAAACGCTCTGTTCCACCTTGTGATGTCATCAAGTGGTAGTTTTCAAGTGAACATCTACATTTCACCCTTTGTTCAGTAGAGAGAATGATTCTAGTGAAGGTGTGTGGAGTTTAAAAACACAGTGGAGCACTTCCTGTATCACCACATGATGACATCACAAGGTGGAACAGAGTGTTTTCAGTTTGAGAGAAGAACTCGTGTTAAATCTGCAGGTTTGTGTTAAACATGTGAATGAAACAAAACACAACTCCAGGTGTGTGTGTCCAGGTTCTTCTCAGTCTCAGTTTCTGGACAGGCTCATGTGAAGCTCAGAACCTCCAGAATTCCCTCCCTGAGCTGCAGAGGCTGCACTAGCACTGACTCTGGGGTTTAGGGAGTGACGTTCAGATCAGAGACATTTTAGGTTTAAACACACTGGATTTCAGTATTAGAATCTGAATTGTTTTCGGTAAAAGCGATAATCTGCTCACCATTTGTGACTGGACCAGGTCTAAACCAGGACTATTCCAGGTCTAAACCAGGACTATTCCAGGTCTAAACCAGGACTATTCCAGGTCTAAACCAGGACTATTCCAGGTCTAAACCAGGACTATTCCAGGTCTAAACCAGGTCTATTCCAGGTCTATTCTAGGGCTAAACCAGGTCTATTCCAGGTCTATTCTAGGGCTAAACCAGGTCTATTCTAGGACTATTCCAGGACTAAACCCATTTGAAAGTGAAATGCTCAGATCTTTGTTTAGTCTGATAGAACAATACTCCACACATGAGCTGCAGAGTTCTTCAGAGCTCATCCATCTGCTCGGCTGGTTTCACGGCAGCACACAGGGCGGCCATTGTTGTGACAGGGACAGGGACGGGAGCAGGGGCAGGGAGGGTCTTGTATTGATCTGCAAAGACACCACACACTGTCCTTTGTTTTCTGAGTCACGTGGGAAGTTCAGTCTGAGAGGAGAGGACATGAGGAGGACATCTCACACCTCAGGACTTGGTTTGGTGAACAGAACCTGTTAAATATGGATCAGTTTTACATCAGGTAAAGGGCCCGTTTTACCCTAAATGGGCTCGCGGTAGCTTTTCTCTGACCTTGTTCTTGGCATTTGACCTTCAGTTTTGTCCTTCAGTGCTGCTGTGGTCTCTCTAAGGTTCCTTCTCTACGTCTGTCAAAGGACTTCAGATGGAAACTAGCCTTTTGGTGAACTCTGGCATATTTTTATACTGTTGGTCAATATGCACCGTCCGTGTTCTACAGAAATAAATACAGAAATAAATATAAACATAAATACATAAGCAGTGGGGAACCATCTCCAGGATTAGTCTTGGTCAGGACTAGGGCCCAACCGATATCACTCGACCGATATCTGCACTTGGAGACATATCGGGTATTGGTCTAAATCAGGGGTGTCAAAGTCAAATGGACGGAGGGCCAAATTAGCTACAAGTCGAGGGCCGGACTGATCGAATGTTCATTGAAAAATTTTAAAATTACCGCATATAGTCTAGTGAACCAAACTGAACCTACTGAAAACCTAACAAATATATTACAATATGATCGGATAAATAAAGCAATATTTTCTTATGGCTCTGTCAGTAATGTTTAATTTTCAACAGGCACAAAAGACAAATTTCCTTTATATAAAAATACCCATAACATGAACATTAAATGAATGAAGCTGTATTATTCAAGGCACCATCAGTATTGCCTGGAAATCCAGAAGGATATCTCTCTGTATTTGTAATACAGATCCATAGCCATGAGTCTGGATTTTTCCAGGCAACTACCACGGTGGAAATGGCACGCAATCCCAGGCTTGTGTAAAAAGCAAAACTGCACCGATTACTGCTGCAGACGTGGTCCAAACACGGATCGACGCCAGACCCCTTTTACGGGTCGCCAGTCACACGCCGCACTGTCGCCACGGTTTGGGAGACACAGCGGCGAACAGCAAAACTTAGTGGAGTGAGGTGCAAACTGTGCAACAACTAAAGAAAAAACGTATAAGAATTTAGGCACGGGTGAATTGATGGGTGTATCGGGCGTGCATTCCCGTCATTACCTGGAATGGGGCGCGCACTACGTGCTACGCACTACGGAGCGAGGGACCGATACGGCGCTGAGCTGCGGCCGAGCAGCGGCACTAAAAGAAGAGGTGATGGCGTAAGTATGAATGTAAGGTGCGCTGGAGCTTAAGCTTGCGATTTTACCTGAGCTGAGGACCTGCTGATACGGGCTGATGGTCCACGTGGGCGTGTTGTACCTCCTAATGAAGCGTACACTCCATTTAATCCAATTTACAGACAGATAAATTTCCAAATATGTGGCGCCTCATTTATCTGCGTCTGTGTCTGACGCCGTACTGCTCCTGAACGCACTCCCAGAGTCACGTCATGTGACTCACGTGTTTTTGTTTACACCAGTGCAAATCTGAGACTTTAAACGCTCTTGTGTCTGACCCGCGATACTGACGATAAATGAAAGTGAAAGTGCACTTCAGCGCAGTGTAGGACACACAGAATACTACTGCTGTTCTTAATCAAAGTGCGAAGAGACGACTGTCCCCACAGACAGTGGCCGGTCCCCACAGACAGTGGCCGGTCCCCACAGACAGTGGCCGGTCCCCACAGACAGTGGCCGGTCCCCACAGACAGTGGCCGGTCCCACAGACAGTGGCCGGTCCCACAGGCAGTGGCCGGTCCCACAGGCAGTGGCCGGTCCCCACAGACAGTGGCCGGTCCCACAGGCAGAGGCCGGTCCCCACAGGCAGAGGCCGGTCCCCACAGGCAGGGGCCGGTCCCCACAGGCAGGGGCCGGTCCCCACAGGCAGAGGCCGGTCCCCACAGACAGGGGACGGTCCCCACAGACAGGGGACGGTCCCCACAGACAGGGGCCGGTCCCCACAGACAGGGGCCGGTCCCCACAGACAGGGGCCGGTCCCCACAGACAGGGGACGGTCCCACAGACAGGGGACGGTCCCACAGACAGGGGACGGTCCCACAGACACACACAGCTGCTGTCAACATGCTGGATCATATTCTTTTTACAGACGCTGGTTTTGCGTCAGGAGTAAAGGGACACTCATTAGTGAAGCCTTGTGATCTGAGAGGTGCCTGTGTGAGCCGTGAGTGTTGGAAATGTGTCGTTTTGAAGCTTCTTTCTCATTGGTTTGCGCTGAGCGGCTGTAGCTCCCACATAAACAGTCTGTTTTCTCTCACATTGGCCGACTGTAAAGTGACTCTAGAGGCTGTGCACGTGACTGGACCTGTATTGATTTGTAAATCAGCTGTGAACAGAGGTGTGAATGATCCGCACTTACGCGTATAATTTATTACCACGGCACACACATTTACCGCTAAAGGCTAATAGTGGGAGTTTTTACTTTGTTTTTACTTTGTGTCATGTAAAAGTTGCATTAGGCCGACCGACTGTCTTTAAATATGACGTAAAGAGGCAGAAGAACAATAAATGTAGTTTAAACAAACACAACTTAAAATCTAATAAGAGTCAAACCTAAGATTTAGAATCAGCTGAAGATTCACAGTGAATTTTAACGTCACTAAATAACGTCACTGATACATCGGCTGTCGGCATCTTCAAACCCTGTTATATCGACATATTGGCTCCAAAAAATCCATATCGGTCGGGCCTCAGTCAGGACCTTGACCTCTGGAGGATTTGATCTGTTGTTTTGGGCTGATGGGGGAAACTGGAGGAAACCCACACAGACACAGGTAGAACATGCAAACTCCACACAGACCTGGGCGACACTTCTTGCTTTGAAACAAATTTTAAATTATTAGACGCCCCTGAACGCCGCATAGTCCCTGTCTGCACCTGTCTGCACCTGTTCTGTGAGCTGCTGTAGCCTGTTTATCCGTACTGTTTCACCCTCGTGTGTGTGTGTTCTGTGTAAACATAGTGTGTGTCATTGTTGTGGGTTCCTTTCATTCATGACTCCATAATCTCAGTGATCCCGACTCTCCCTTCACACATCCTCTTCACATCCTCTGTTTAGTCTCCCCCCGGTGCTCCACCCAGCCCCCAGCGCTCCACCCGGCCCCCGGCACACATCCGCCTGCCGGGAGAGGGCCTTTCCGCTGTCTCTGGAGGTCCACGCTAACGTCGCTAACGCTAAGCTAACTGAAAACAGGAAGTGGCTGTTGACATTATCGCTTAATTAAAAATGCACAGAGTTTGTGGCGGTGCAAAGCGCTCAAGCCCCGACTGTGGAATGTGGGTTACCGTGGTTACTTGGGTTAGTTCTTACAGTCCAGGTTTAGTCTGGGTTCAGTTTCGCTCCGGTTCAGTTCCAGTTCTGACGTGTGTGAACGCAGAAGGGTCGGGGTTTAGTCCCATTTAGTAAAAGAGACAAGAGAACAGCTCCTTTTCCCTTTAGTTCAATAGAGATCGACAATTCCAGGACTGAAATGATCCAAATGATTCTAGTGAAGGTGTGTGGAGTTTAAAAACACAGTGGAGCACTTCCTGTATCACCACATGATGACATCACAAGGTGGAACAGAGTGTTTTCTGTTTGAGTGAAGAACTCGTGTTAAATCTGCAGGTTTGTGTGTTAAACATGTGAATGAAACAAACACAACTCCAGGTGTGTGATTAGATCAGACCAGTGTGACACGGGTCAGTCCGTGTCATTCATCCATTCGTTTTTCAAAATAAAACCAAAAATAAGAAAATGAAAAAACAACTATTTTCTTCATTATTTGTCTCCAAAACCAAAATAAAAAAACGGACAACGATTCATTTTTTCATTTTTCAATTTTGTGTTTAAATGAATAATGGAAAAAACGGATAACGGCTGTTTCCCGTTTCCGTGACCCGGAAGTGACACATTTCCATAAGCAGAAAGTGCCAGAGTTTAGTCTGGGGCTGATGGGATTTGTGACTCTGATTAGATTTGGGGTTTATGTGTGAAAGGGCCCACATTCTGCCCACATTCTGCCCACGTTCTGCCCACATTCTGCCCCTACTCTGGCCACGTTCTGCCCACGTTCTGCCCACGTTCTGCCCACATTCTGCCCCTATTCTGCCCCTACTCTGCCCACATTCTGCCCACATTCTGCCCCTATTCTGCCCCTATTCTGCCCCTACTCTGCCCACATTCTGCACACATTCTGCCCCTACTCTGCCCACATTCTGCCCCTACTCTGCCTACATTCTGCCCCTATTCTGCCCCTATTCTGCCCACATTCTGCCCCTACTCTGCCCCTACTCTGCCCACATTGTGTGTGTGTGCGCACGTGTCTGCACATGTGTTTTTTATGCATTTAATTAAATGAGGACAGTGCAAAGAAAACATTAATCTGTGTGTGTGTCTGTGTATGTCTGTGTATGTCTGTGTGTGTCTGTGTGTGTCTGTGTGTGTGTGTGTGTGTCTGTGTGTGTCTGTGTATGTCTGTGTGTGTGTTCAACATTGTGACAGTAAATACTCTGATGCCGAACCTCTTCGTGGGGCAGATTCCTGGAGCTTTGGAGCAGCTGCTCGACTCGTTTTGATGAGGCGTAAAATGTGGGACAGATGCCCCTGGGCCGAGTGGAGCCCCTGGGCCGAGTGGAGCCCCTGGGCCGAGTGGAGCCCCTGGGCCGAGTGGAGCTCGGACAAAAGTCACTTCATTTCTCCACGAAATGTGCTGGAAATCAGATCGTTTATGTGAGACGCCTCAGTCCAAAAATCTCATTTTGTGATTTTCCCTGAGAGAGCGCAGGCACAGCAGAGTGGGGCCCCTGCTCTAGTGGGCCCCCGCCGGAGCAGAGTGGGGCCCCTGCTCTAGTGGGCCCCCGCCGGAGCAGAGTGGGGCCCCTGCTCGAGTGGGGCCCCTGCTCTAGTGGGCCCCCTGCAGGTCGGGGCAGAGCGGGGCCCCCAGAGCAGAGTTTAATAATCATGGACTGGTGTGGTCTGGTTCCATCTCCTGGACTCTGTCAGGGAGGTCAATTCTGAGATAAAAGCGCTTTATGGAATCGTGACATCACAGCGTGACGTCGCGCCGTGACGTCGCACCATGCACTTATTTTGACCCAAAGAGCTGCTTGTACAATATTTTGTCTGTAAATAAATTCCTATTCCAAATACAAAACTGCTCCAAATTCGGCCCTGAAGGTTGCTAGTTTGAACACCACTGCAGTTGATTCTGTAGTTGTGTCTTTGAGCAAACCTCTTGTATGAACAGAGATGGAATAGGGGCGACAGCAGCTCAGTTATTAGAACTGTCAGACCCACAGGTTCCTGGTGTGATTTCAGCTCACACAGATGAATGCTGACATTGTGTCCTTGAGCAAGACGCTGAACCCACTTTTTAAACAGGCAGTACGATTAAAAGGCCTGAGCTGCAACAAATAAAAAGCAAAATGAACCCATAATTAGCCACAATTAAGTAGATTTCACCGCAAAAAGCAAGAGTAAGAACATTTGAATTTGAGTAAATTCAACTTGACAAATGAAATGATCTGCCAGTGAAATAAGATTTAGTTTCTTATTTTAAGTGCAAAGAGTTGTGTTTTTAAGTGTCAGTGCCAGATGTATTTTCATATTTTAAATACAAAAAGTCTTGTTCCATTGGTCGATCGTTTTACTTGGAATCTTCATTGTGTAACTTTTCTGGTGGAGGGTTCGTCAAACACTTGTCTCCATGGAGATGTTATTGGTTAATCTGGAATGTTTCTCAGTATGGCATTAAACCTTTCTATCTTCATGGAGACCAAACCCGACCGTGTTCCAGGTCAGATCTGTGGAGAGGCGACCCCGCTCACAGTCAGAATGTCTGTTTTTCTAGGGATTTTTGAGCTCTAAAACCACCTGTAATTGAATAAATGTAAAGTAGAGCTGTTTAATGTCACACTGTGGAACATTCCAGACAGAGCAATGACGTATCCATAGAAACAAGCAGGTGACAGACCCCTAACCAAAAAGTTACACAGTGCACCTTTTAACTTGGTTTTAGTTTAGATGGTCACTTCGCTCAAACACGGGGGAGAAAATACAGCGCATTTTTAATTGAAGTTTTTTGTTCAGTTCCAGGATCTCCAGGTGGGCAGGGAGAACCTTCTGATGACCAACCGTGAGCTGGCGGAGATGAGCCTCACCCAGAGACCGCGACTCCACACGGGCAAAGGCCAACTCGCCAACAAGTACCAGGAACTGTCCAACCTGGCAACCTCCTGCTGGGACAAACAGAGCCAGCTGGGTGAGTGGACACGACCCCTGACCCCTGACCCCAAACCCCAAATCCCCCGTCTTACACTCAGGTTTCTGTGTGACCTGAGATTCTAACCTCAACCTTAACCAGAATTAATATTTGCCTAATCTTCATCTTAAAGCTCCTGTGTCCCACCAAACTGACCCTGAGCTTTAAGTCGTGTTCTGATGTTCTGATGTTCCTCCTCAAAAACAGACCTGGAGTTGTGTTTGTTTCATTCACATGTTTGAGGAACTCTTTATTATTAGTCTGTCTACATCTCCAAAGCTCCAAACGCTCTGTTCCACCTTGTGATGTCATCAAGTGGTAGTTTTCAAGTGAACAGCTCCTTTTACCTTTAGTTCAGTAGAGATCGGCAATTCCAGGACTGAAATGATCCAAATGATTCTAGTGAAGGTGTGTGGAGTTTAAAAACACAGTGGAGCACTTCCTGTATCACCACATGATGACATCACAAGGTAGAAAAGGAGCTCAGCCTAAATCTGTGTGTTAAACGTGTGAATGAAACAAAAACAAAAAACAACTCCAGGTGTTTGTGGGGAAACGACATTAGCACAGATCAGAACAGTGAGATCTGGGCCCTTTAATGAACTTAAACTTTCTGCTTTAATGTTGAGGCTAAACTACTAGAATCACCTGAACGCCATGTTTATATAAATGGACAGAGCTAACCCGCTAGCCACCGTGTTCCAAACAGGAAGTGAGCATGGGTGCACTTCTGGCTCCATCGACTCTGGTTCCTCTTCACTGTTTTGCTGTAGCTGCTGCTGTGGCCTCATCATTTTGGTCTTTAAAGTTCGTATTCATTCTACTCTGAGCTCTACGTGATCCTGGGGTTTTTATTTCAGCATTTTGTCCGTAAATCAGTTCCAATGACTGATATGGATCTATAACCTCTCACCTCGATGAGCTTCATTTGACTGAACGTCTCACTCCCTCAGTCCTCCCAGGTACAGTCTGTGGGTCCAACGGGTTTGGGCCAGAGATGATTTGAATTGGGTTGTTTGGCGCATTTGGACTTCTCTGTATGTGTAACCATAGTGACGCACACACACATGTGGTGAGCGGGCAGTGCCGGGGCCGGTGAAGCGGGCAGTGGGCTGGAGAAAAGTGGACTTCATTAGAACATATGAGATGCAGAAGAATGTTCTGTTTTAATGTAAAGAATCAGAACCTCCTCAGACGTGTCCCACACGCCCCTTTAACTGTCTGAGGGTTGGTGGTTTGAACCCCACTGCGTTGGATACTACATTTGTGCCGTTGGCTAGACACTTTATGCCAGGGTAGATATGGCTCAGAAGTGTCTTGCCATCGAAATGTAACAGCGCTGTCAAATAAAACGGGTTCTGAAGAAGAAATGTACCTCGCACGGAAAGACACTTTCTGTCAGTGAAGTCTCTGTAGGTTCTCAGGTGATCTGGTGTGTTCAGGAGATCCTCTCTCCTCTCCTCCTCCCTCTCTCCTCCCTCTCTCCTCTCCTCCCTCTCTCCTCTCCTCCCTCTCTCCTCTCTCCTCTCCTCCCTCTCTCCTCTCCTCCCTCTCTCCTCTCCTCCCTCTCTCCTCTCTCCTCCCTCTCTCCTCCCTCTCTCCTCCCTCTCTCCTCTCTCCTCTCTCCTCTCCTCCCTCTCTCCTCCCTCTCTCCTCTCTCCTCCCTCTCTCCTCCCTCTCTCCTCCTCCTCTCTCCTCCTCCTCTCTCCTCCTCCTCTCTCCTCCCTCTCTCCTCCCTCTCTCCTCCTCCTCTCTCCTCCCTCTCTCCTCTCTCCTCCCTCTCTCCTCCCTCTCTCCTCTCCTCCCTCTCTCCTCTCCTCCCTCTCTCCTCTCTCCTCTCCTCCCTCTCTCCTCTCCTCCCTCTCTCCTCTCCTCCCTCTCTCCTCTCTCCTCCCTCTCTCCTCCCTCTCTCCTCCCTCTCTCCTCTCTCCTCTCTCCTCTCCTCCCTCTCTCCTCCCTCTCTCCTCTCTCCTCCCTCTCTCCTCCCTCTCTCCTCCTCCTCTCTCCTCCCTCTCTCCTCTCTCCTCCCTCTCTCCTCCCTCTCTCCTCCCTCTCTCCTCTCCTCCCTCTCTCCTCTCTCCTCTCTCCTCCCTCTCTCCTCCCTCTCTCCTCCCTCTCTCCTCCCTCTCTCCTCTCTCCTCTCTCCTCTCCTCCCTCTCTCCTCCCTCTCTCCTCCCTCTCTCCTCTCTTCCCTCTCTCCTCTCTCCTCCCTCTCTCCTCTCTCCTCCCTCTCTCCTCCCCTCCCTCTCTCCTCCCTCTCTCCTCTCTCCTCCCTCTCTCCTCCCTCTCTCCTCCCTCTCTCCTCCCTCTCTCCTCCCTCTCTCCTCCCTCTCTCCTCCCTCTCTCTTCTCTCCTCTCCTCCCTCTCTCCTCTCTCCTCTCCTCCCTCTCTCCTCCCTCTCTCCTCTCTCCTCCCTCTCTCTTCTCTCCTCTCCTCCCTCTCTCCTCCTCTCCTCCCTCTCTCTTCCCTCTCTCCTCTCCTCCCTCTCTCCTCTCCTCCCTCTCTCCTCTCCTCCCTCTCTCCTCTCTCCTCCCTCTCTCCTCTCTTCCCTCTCTCCTCTCCTCCCTCTCTCCTCCCTCTCTCCTCTCTCCTCCCTCTCTCTTCTCTCCTCTCCTCCCTCTCTCCTCCTCTCCTCCCTCTCTCCTCCCTCTCTCCTCCCTCTCTCCTCCCTCTCTCCTCTCTTCCCTCTCTCCTCTCTTCCCTCTCTCCTCCCTCTCTCCTCTCTTCCCTCTCTCCTCTCTTCCCTCTCTCCTCTCTCCTCCCTCTCTCCTCTCTTCCCTCTCTCCTCTCTTCCCTCTCTCCTCTCTCCTCCCTCTCTCCTCTCTTCCCTCTCTCCTCTCTTCCCTCTCTCCTCTCCTCCCTCTCTCCTCTCCTCCCTCTCTCCTCTCCTCCCTCTCTCCTCCCTCTCTCCTCCCTCTCTCCTCTCTTCCCTCTCTCCTCTCTCCTCCCTCTCTCCTCTCTCCTCCCTCTCTCCTCTCTTCCCTCTCTCCTCTCCTCCCTCTCTCCTCCCTCTCTCCTCTCTCCTCCCTCTCTCTTCTCTCCTCTCCTCCCTCTCTCCTCCTCTCCTCCCTCTCTCCTCCCTCTCTCCTCCCTCTCTCCTCCCTCTCTCCTCCCTCTCTCCTCTCTTCCCTCTCTCCTCTCTTCCCTCTCTCTTCCCTCTCTCCTCTCTCCTCCCTCTCTCCTCTCTCCTCCCTCTCTCCTCTCTTCCCTCTCTCCTCTCCTCCCTCTCTCCTCCCTCTCTCCTCTCTCCTCCCTCTCTCTTCTCTCCTCCCTCTCTCCTCCTCTCCTCCCTCTCTCCTCCCTCTCTCCTCCCTCTCTCCTCCCTCTCTCCTCTCTTCCCTCTCTCCTCTCTTCCCTCTCTCCTCCCTCTCTCCTCTCTTCCCTCTCTCCTCTCTTCCCTCTCTCCTCTCTTCCCTCTCTCCTCTCTTCCCTCTCTCCTCTCTTCCCTCTCTCCTCCCTCTCTCCTCCCTCTCTCCTCTCTCTCTCCTCTCCTCCCTCTCTCCTCTCCTCCCTCTCTCCTCTCCTCCCTCTCTCCTCTCCTCCCTCTCTCCTGTCCTCTTTGACCCCGGGGTCTTTGTGGAGCCGTCACTGTTGGCGTCTCATTAGATTTTGGCTTTTCCGTTCTTTGGGGGGTCAGTGAAAGCCTCAGCGGGATGGCGTGATGATCCTGGGAACTGAGCGGAGGAGAAGGGGGCAGGAAGCTAACAGCATGAAGGAAGCTAACAGGACGCTAACGGCAACAAAGCAGAATGTGTGCGGAGAGGGGGGAGGGTTTGTGTGTTGGAACAGCGGCTTTGGAGGAGGAGGAGCAGAGGGCGGTGAAGATAAGAGCCGGGGTCACAGTCAAGAGCAGAGGGGAGACGACTTGTACTTGTGGTACTTTTAACTCGGACTGTCTCGATAAATCGACTGAAAGATGGAACTGTATTTTTTGGGTCAGGATTTATTGTGTGTCCTTTTAAGAGCTGAGCCTTCAAAGTTAAGAAGGTCCTTCTTTGAGGAACTAGGGACTAAAAGTGATTCATTCTGCTGTTTACTGCAGCTCATGGATGAGATGTGAGATCTTGTTCCATCTGAAAAACAGTTTGAATCCGTTTTGTTCCATCTCCTCCTCTGGGTTCCTCTGATCTCCTCCTCTGGGTTCCTCTGATCTCCTCCTCTGGGTTCCTCTGATCTCCTCCTCTGGGTTCCTCTGATCTCCTCCTCTGGGTTCCTCTGATCTCGCACGGCTTCAGCTCAGATGGATCCAGAGTTTTAATGCAGCTCATAATCACCTCCTGATAAGGTGACACTGTCTCACACTCTGTCTGCTCCTGTCTCTGCTCCTGTCTCTGCTCCTGTCTCTGCTCCTGTCTCTGAGGTGTACCTGAAGCACTCAGGTACACCCACTGTGTTTTTAAACTCCACACACCTTCACTAGAATCATTTGGATCATTTCAGTCCTGGAATTGCCGATCTCGACTGAACTAAAGGTAAAAGGAGCTGTTCACTTGAAAACTACCACTTGATGACATCACAAGGTGGAACAGAGCGTTTGGAGCTTTGGAGATGTAGACAGACTAATAATAAAGAGTTCCTCAAACATGTGAATGAAACAAAACACAACTCCAGGTGTTTTTGAGGAGGAACAATGTTAGAACAGGACCTACAGCTCACGAGGATATTTTCGATAATATAGAACCGTTAAGGAGTGGGACTAGACCAGATGCCCTTCCTCAACACACACACACACAGTAAAGAAAGAAGTTCTCATACAGGTCAGAGCAGCGATGTGTCCTGGTCCTGAGTTTCACAATTAACCATGGAGTTATTCATCCGGATGCCCTCCCCCTGTCCCCCCTGTCCCTCTCCTCCCCTGTCCCCCCTGTCCCTCTCCTCCCCTGTCCCCCTGTCCCCCCCTGTCCCCCCTGTCCCCCTGTCCCCCCTGTCCCCCCTGTCCCCCCTGTCCCCCTGTCCCCCCTGTCCCCCCTGTCCCCCTGTCCCCCTGTCCCCCTGTCCCTCCCCAGCTCCACGTCTGTTTTTGAGGTGGTAACAACATTATAACACGGCTTAAAGCTCACAAGAGTCCACTGTGTGTAATACATGACCTTTAAAGCCATACAGTGGAACATTCCAGCCAAAGCAGTAACATCTCTATGGAGACAAACAGGTGGTGGACAGAGCAGACAGAAGTTGGAAACAGGAGTGTCCTCGTAACGTCAGTGTGGTTCTGAAAAGGCTTGAATTACCTGGACGTCTGAGCCGCTCACTGAGGCCTCCAGAGCTGCAGCTCCTCTGGACAGAGGAGGGAGCAGGTCTGTGTGAGGGACCTGAGCCGTGTCTGAATGTCTCCCCCAGCCCCTAACCCCTCAGTCACTACACAGGCCTCTTTAGCGCCCCCTACAGTGACTCACTCACAGATTCAGACTCGGATCGCTACAGTCGGGTCACGTGACACTGGGTGAAAAAGTCTAAAGGTTAAACCTCGATTTGTGTCAGAAATAAAGATCATGTCAGGGTGGACATGATGTAGGGCTCCTTCACACGGACAGTACGCAGCAGAGGGGTTCAAATGTTCTGAAGATCACTGCGTTTCTCCATCGACACAGATCTCAAAACCAAACAGAAAACTGCTGATGGGAAAAAACTTTTTTTTATTTACTTAATCTCACAGGGTCAGGTTTGTGTCATGCAGGAGCTTTAAGTCCTGTTCTGATGTTCCTCCTGAAACAGACCTGGAGTTGTGTTTGTTTCATTCACATGTTTGAGGAACTCTTTATTATTAGTCTGTCTACATCTCCAAAGCTCCAAACGCTCTGTTCCACCTTGTGATGTCATCAAGTGGTAGTTTTCAAGTGAACAGCTCCTTTTACCTTTAGTTCAGTCGAGATCGGCAATTCCAGGACTGAAATGATCCAAATGATTCTAGTGAAGGTGTGTGGAGTTTAAAAACACAGTGGAGCACTTCCTGTATCACCACATGATGACATCACAAGGTGGAACAGAGTGTTTTCAGTTTGAGAGAAGAACTCGTGTTAAATCTGCAGGTTTGTGTGTTAAACATGTGAATGAAACAAACACAACTCCGGGTGTTTGTGACGAGGAAACATTAGAATAAATAATCCCGGCTCTTTAATCACTTTACGCCTTCCTCCTCAACTCTGACCTTGTCCCAAATGCTCCACAATATAAAGGACGCGCGTGGCTCCTAACGGCACGTTTCTATGGCGACAGCAGCCTTAGCCCCGTCCCCCATTATCTCATATCTGCTCCATGGCTGCGTCACGAGCATGCCCACATCTGTGGCGTGTTGGCACCATGTGTGAGTGAATGTAGGGCACTGCTGTCACCTCCCATTACTGTCCCACCCCCTCTGCCACACAGCTGCACACGTCTGCACGGGGGAGCTCACATTCTGCTAACCTAAATGTTACAGCAGACCTGTTCTCCAAACTGTTAAACTGTTCTCCTCAGATGTTTCTCCAAACTGTTCTCCTCAGATGTTTCTCCAAACTGTTCTCCTCAGATGTTTCTCCAAACTGTTCTCCTCAGATGTTTCTCCAAACTGTTCTCCTCAGATGTTTCTCCAAACTGTTCTCCTCAGATGTTTCTCCAAACTGTTCTCCTCAGATGTTTCTCCAAACTGTTCTCCTCAGATGTTTCTCCAAACTGTTCTCCTCAGATGTTTCTCCAAACTGTTCTCCTCAGATGTTTCTTGTGTTTGTTTCATTCACATGTTTAACACAAACCTGCAGATTTAACACGAGTTCTTCTCTCAAACTGAAAACACTCTGTTCCACCTTGTGATGTCATCATGTGGTGATACAGGAAGTGCTCCACTGTGTTTTTAAACTCCACACACCTTCACTAGAATCATTTGGATCATTTCAGTCCTGGAATTGCCGATCTCGACTGAACTAAAGGTAAAAGGAGCTGTTCACTTGAAAACTACCACTTGATGACATCACAAGGTGGAACAGAGCGTTTGGAGCTTTGGAGATGTAGACAGACTAATAATAAAGAGTTCCTCAAACATGTGAATGAAACAAACACAACTCCAGGTGTGTTTGAGGAGGAACATTATTTAGGACATTTTTAAACCACGACCTGCAAAGTTCATATGAAACTCCATTTTACTCATAAAAACAGAATGTGTTTCCGTCTCCTTCCTCTAAACCAGCGGCAGAACACTCGCTCTGTCACAAAACAATTTAGTGAAATATAAATATACAAAAAATATCGATGGAGCAGCTCACAAACTCCATACTGTATCATTAAATTAAACTCTAAGATATTTTGATATTTTAACACACCTCTAGTTTCGATACTAGTTTTGATATCAGTATTTGAGTTCCGATTCTTTGAACAGCCCTGGAGGATAAAGGACATTCCAGACTGAAGTGGACTTCTGCCGGGTGGAAACGGAGCTGTAGTGAGCCGCTGCAGTGAGCCGCTGCAGTGAGCCGCTGTAGTGAGCCGCTGCAGTGAGCCGCTGCAGTGAGCCGCTGCAGTGAGCCGCTGCAGTGAGCCGCTGCAGTGAGCCGCTGTAGTTGGTGTAATAATGTGACCCGAGTGTGACCCGGCAAGCGCACTGACCCGTCTCTGACCCTCACCGTCTTCATGCGGACCCCCCCAGGCCCACGCTGACCTGCCGATGCCCCCAGCCCGTGGCGAGGGGGGCGAGGGGGCGGGGCATGTGTCGGGTTGCTGAGGCGATCAGGGCGCCTCTCACTGGGGCAGGTCAGCCGTGTTACAGATGTCTGCTGGGTGACCCTCCCCCAAGGCTGTGTGCTGGACTCATGAATATTCATCAGACTGACACGTGTCCATAAGTGACGTGATGTTTGAATGGGTCCTTTAAAGCTGCACTGTGTAACCTTTCTGCTGGAGGGTCCGTCACCTGCTTGTTTCTATGGATACATCACTGCTCTGCTTGGAATGTTCCACAGTGTGACATTAAACAGCTCTACTTTACATTTATTCAGTTATTCCACAGATCTGACCTGGAACTTGGTCTGGTTTGGTCTCCATGAAGATAGAAAGGTTTAATGCCATACTGTGGACAAAGCAATAACATCTCCATGGAGACAAGTGTTTGACGGACCCTCCACCAGAAAAGTTACACAGTGCAGCTTTTAATGTGAACCTTAGACTGTTTATATAAACCTGCCACGTTCCAAACAGGAAGTGAGCATGGCGGCTCTTCTGGTTCCATCGACTCTGGTTCCAGTTGACATTCCATTCCACTCCTTCTCCTCTTCCTCCTCTTCCTCCTCCTCTTCCTCCTCTTCTCCTCCTCTTCCCCTCTTCCTCCTCCTCCTCCTCCTCTTCCTCCTCCTCTTCCTCCTCTTCCTCCTCCTCTTCCTCTTCCTCCTCCTCCTCTTCCCCCTCCTCTTCCTCCTCCTCCTCCTCTTCCTCCTCCTCTTCCCCTCTTCCTCCTCCTCTTCCTCCTCTTCCTCCTCCTCTTCCTCCTCTTCCTCTTCCTCCTCTTCCTCCTCCTCTTCCTCCTCTTCCTCCTCCTCTTCCTCCTCCTCCTCCTCCTCTTCCCCTCCTCCTCCTCTTCCTCCCCCTCCTCTTCCTCCTCCTCCTCCTCTTCCTCCTCCTCCTCTTCCTCCTCCTCTTCCTCCTCTTCCTCCTCCTCCTCTTCCTCCTCTTCCTCCTCCTCTTCCTCCTCTTCCTCCTCCTCTTCCTCCTCCTCTTCCTCCTCCTCTCTCACAGAAGTTGTCATCGCTCGTGTCACTCAGGCTCTTGTGGAATGTCCCTCCTGGGCGTCTGTACTTGTCATTTTAACTGGACTTGGAGCAGAGGAGTCGGGGGTGAAACGGCGTACGGTGAAACTGTGAAACGGCGTACGGTGAAACGGCGTACGGTGAAACGGCGTACGGTGAAACGGCGTACGGTGAAACGGCGTACGGTGAAACGGCGTACGGTGAAACGGCAAAACGTCTGTGAAGAGGAGGAAAAGAGACCAGAGAAGTGTCATTGTAAAAAAGGCAAAAAGAAAGAATTGATTTGAAGGGACAGAGTCAGACGAATATTTAACATTTTCTACGTTTGTGGTGAATTTCATAAACGTGTTTCGCCAAATCGACTTTTTAACCATGTTCCGCTGTCGTTTCCTCCTCACAAACAGACCTGGAGTTGTGTTTTGTTTCATTCACATGTTTGAGGAACTCTTTATTATTAGTCTGTCTACATCTCCAAAGCTCCAAACGCTCTGCTCCACCTTGTGATGTCATCAAGTGGTAGTTTTCAAGTGAACAGCTCCTTTTGTCTTTAGTTCAGTAGAGATCGGCAATTCCAGGACTGAAATGGTAAATATTTGCATTTTATTTTCCACCTTGGAGGTTCAAATCGCTTTACAACAGAAGCACTCACCCACAGGCAGACACCGGGGGCCAGGTGGGTCAAGTGTCTTGCCCAAGGACACGTTGACAGTTAGCCTCTCATGTTAGCTTTAGCTGCAGGCTGCTAATTACCAAATTCTTTTAATAAAACCAGAAGGAAAATCTGGAAAAGTCACTGACTCCAGCGGTTCTGAGCAGCTCATTCCAGAGAAGAAGCCAGAAGATTCTGTGGTGTTTCCAAATCCAGTGGGAATAATTACTCCAACGTCTGTGTCCTACAAGAAATCCAACCCCCAACCAAACAGAGCCACTCCATTCTAATGTGAGAGGAGCCACAAGAGCCAGAGGAGAGGAGCCACAAGAGCCGGAGGAGTCAGAGGAGAGGAGCCACAAGAGCCGGAGGAGTCAGAGGAGAGGAGCCACAAGAGCCGGAGGAGTCAAAGGAGAGGAGCCATACAATTTGGTCACATTTTTATCCAGCGCTTTTCCACCTTCAAAGCTCAAAGTGCTTTACAACAAGGAATCTCACTCACACACACACACACACACACACACACACACACACACACACACACACACACACACACACACACACACACTGAGGGCGAGGCGGGTTAAGTGTCTTGCCCAAGGACACAATAATGGCGTTCATCTGTGGACTCTGAAATCTGAACTCTCAACAGTGTTTATATCGAGAGCAGGATTCGAACCACCGACTGAGCTCCTGTTGTTTTACTAATTTCTTTGTGTTTTTTACAGAGGCTCGAGGGCACAAAGGCAGCCTCCGGGGCGCCCACCACCTGCTGCAGGAGGAGGTGGCACGGGCCGAGGAGCAGTCGGAGGTACAGAACAGAATACAGGGACGTCACACTGGGGCGTTCAGGGTCCTGATCAGGAGGATTATTTGACACTAAAAGGAGAGGGACTCACTGAAGAACTGTAGGCTAATGCTAATGCGAATGCTAATACTAATGCTAATGCTAATGCTAGCTTGTGATGTTCTTTAGAGGGACGTGTTTAAAGCTCAGATCCTCTCACCTGGTGGAGTTTAGATCCGTCAGTTCTTTATGGTCAGATTGTGTTAAAATAAAACTCAGATTAAAGTCTAACTTAAGTCACAGAGCTTCAGACAGAGCAGAGCCTCCAGTTAGCATCACACTCCCAGGACATGTTTGACACAGTCGTGGTAGTTCCTCACGTTGGCTCTTGTCCTGTCAGGAGCTGTTGGAGAAGTTCATGGAGGGGAACCTGGCTCTGGACGACTTCCTGGACTCTTTCCAGCGTTGGCGCCGCACCTACCACATCCGGAGAGCCCAGACCGAGAAGATCCAGGAGCTGTGCCAGGCCAAACCCGCCGCCGCCGCCCCGGACCCCCCCACCGCCGACTCCCAGGACGCCCAGGACCCCCCGCCCGCCCCGGAACCCCACAGACCCAACGGCTTCCTCCCCCAAGGCCCACTCAGAGTCTTCCAGGTGCGCTATGGCCTGACTCCTGCCATCCTGGTGCCCCACTGCCCGCTGTCGCCCATCAGCAGCACCGCCCCCTGCCACCACCCCTCGCCCCTGCCGCCCCCGCTCCCGTCGGCGGTGGGGCTCCGGTTGATCGGACAGCTGCCGGGCGGGTGGGGGAGCGGGCGGCCGGTCCGGGTGCAGCAGCTCTATCGGCCCAGTCCCGCACACACAGAACCCCCCTGCCGATAAGGGCTGGAAAAGGGCGCGTTTGGACTGGACTGGCACACGGCCCGGCGCAGACGGGCGCGTGGGGCCGGAGGGGCAGGCCAGCGAGGAGAGGTGGTTCTTCCTTTACAAAAGAAAAGACTGATTTTAGGTTTATTCAAATGCATTTTGAACTGAAGCACAGGTTGCAAAGCACATGGGGAAGATCTGTCCACGCTCGTCTTTTCTGCTCGTTCTGTTCATCGCGCCCAAATATGGAACAGGAAGAGAGAGAAACTAGTGTCAGGATGAGTGGGAGAAGATGTTCATTTAGTTTTATGTACTTTCACTTCTTGAGTTCTTTTTAAAGACCATACAGTAAAATGTATTTACCTTGTTGACATGTTTCAGCTGCTGCATCTTCAGAACTGTCCCCGGTGTTGGTGGTGACGTGTCGTATATCAGTTGTTGTTACTTCCTGTAGGCGTTGTCAGCCTGATGGACCTGGCAGGTTGCTCAGACTGACCCTGCCTCCCATCGCCCAGTCTCTCTGGAGGAGGTTGTCCCAGGTGTGTGAAAGGAGGAACGCTCCGTCATCTCGGTTAATTCTGTTCGTGCCTCGTTTCCTGATTTCACTGTCCTCCCTGATCCAGAGTTTGGACTTGTTGTTTTCCAATCCAATGACCTGCCAGGGTCCATCAGGATGACCACGCCCACAGGAAGTAACAACAGCTGACCACGCCCACAGGAAGTAACAACAGCTGACCACGCCCACAGGAAGTAACAACAGCTGACCACGCCCACAGGAACAGCTGATATACGACACGTCACCACCAACACCTGGGACAGTTCTGAAGATGCAGCAGCAGAAACGTGTCGACAAGGTAAAAACATGTTACTGTTTCGTCTTTAAAAAGAACCCGGGAAGTTAAAGGGAGAGAGCTGCAGTGTCAGAACCATTGAGATTTGAGTCGCCATTATTGACAAAAATAAGACAAAAACTTGAGTGAAATGAAAAGTTGCAGTGATTTATTTATAGAAAAGACCAGCTTTAAAAAACTACACCGCTCTGATTTAAAATACAGTTGTTCTGGTCATAAAAAGTCCAGATTTTTTAGTTCACAGTCTGAAGATTTATGGAGCATTAAAGCTGCACTGCGTCACATTTCTAATGGAGGGTCCGCCACCTGCTTGTCTCCATGGAAATGTTCTTGCTTTATCTAGAATGTTCCACAGTATAGATTAAACCTGTCCATCACGATGGACACGAGCAGGTTACAGCACTACGCCACATTACAGGTCAGATCTATGGAGAGGCGCATCTATTCACAGAGAATTACTGTATTTTTGAGCAACAGAAACACCTGTAATGAATAAATGCTGGATGGTTATGTTTAAAGTCATACCACGGAACATTCCAGGCAAAGCAAGAACATCTCCATGGAGACGAGCAGGTGGCGGACCCTTGACTCCAGTTCATATACTGTTGTTTATAGGACGGTAGAATTCATTGGTTCTTGTGTTTGTGAGCAGAAAAGTCGTTGGCGTGGACACGCGCAGAGACCCGTCCGCTCTTCACTGTGTCCGCTCATTACCCATAGTCCTTTGCAGCATATTTATTCATGTAAATCCTGTTTGACGTCAGACTCTGAGCTGCTGCTGCGCTCGGCTCCAAACCCGACGAGAGGAAAGACTCGAGTTCAGATCTGTGTTCTCACTGCAAAAAAGAATCCATGCTGTTTGAATTCTGAAGATGAAGCTTTGCGTTTGCAGATACAGAGGCCTGTCTGTACTGAGTTTGCATGTTCTTCCTGTGTCTGTGTGGGTTTATCAACCACCTCCAGCGAGCTGCTGTTGATCTGGAGAAGAACGGCACGCATTGAAGACATTTCTTGTTTTTTGGTAATTTTTTGTATTTTTGCCTTGCCCTTTTTTAAAACTAAAATATTTACAATTTGAATAAGAACATTTGGCATTTGAGATGAATAAACTCCTAAATGCCGCCCAAAAACATCTCAGAACTGCTAAACTGGGCAGAACCTGGAGGACTAAAGGGAGGGTGAGGAGGGGCGGGGTCTGTTTGTATAAGGAGCCGTGTGATTGGTCAAACAGGTGTCAACATCACAAACACCTGGTTGCCAGGGTTTTCTCACCTCTTCCCACAGATGTGTCTAAAACCTGTTTATGTGTGGCTCAATTTCTCAGCCTGACCTTTAGCGCCCTCTGGTGGTGGTTTAACAGAACACAGCTTTGACATTAGAAACATTTGGAAGTATAAATACAGTTTCTGCACTTGAAACGCACAGATGTGTCTTTATTTAAGGACAAAAGAGGAGCAGAAATGAGCCTTTTAGATTTAGTTTCACTTTAAATATTTTTAGTCCAAATTCTTCAAACCCGTAGAATTCAAACTATGACTTATGGTATTCATTTTTGCAGTGTTGGTGTGTCTTATTATATCTATTTTAATGAAGTGTGTTCTTTATAGTGTCTTTGAGTTTTTGCATCATGGAAGCTTTAACCATATATGGGCTGTGTGCGGGAGTGGGCGTGTCCAGAGGCGGAGCTACGTGAATGAGTCAGAACGGTGCCATGTTTTTCTGTCTTTATGTCCCTGAATTATTCACAAACACGTCTGCCTCACTACAGGAAAATGCCTTGTGCAGCCAGTGCCTCACACACGCACACAAACAACACACAAACAACACACAAACAACACACAAACAACACACAAACAACACACAACACACACAAACAACACACACACACAACACAACACACACAACACACACACAACACACACACAACACACACACAACACACACACAACACACACACAACACACACACAACACACACACAACACACACACAACACACACACAACACACACACAACACACACACAACACACACACAACACACACACAACACACTCACACACAAACGCATTTACACGACACCCGTGGCCTACATGTTACTGTGAGAATATGAGTCCATGTTTAAAGGGCCCAGATCCACTGATCTAATGTCGTTTCCTCGTCACACCTGGAGTTGTGTTTGTTTTATTCACATGTTTAACACACAAACCTGCAGATTTAACACGAGTTCTTCTCTCACACTGAAAACACTCTGTTCCACCTTGTGATGTCATCATGTGGTGATACAGGAAGTGCTCCACTGTGTTTTTAAACTCCACACACCTTCACTAGAATCATTTGGATCATTTCAGTCTTGGAACTGCCGATCTCTACTGAACTAAAGGTAAAAGGAGCTGTTCACTTGAAAACTACCACTTGATGACATCACAAGGTGGAACAGAGCGTTTGGAGCTTTGGAGATGTAGACAGACTAATAATAAAGAGTTCCTCAAACATGTGAATGAAACAAACACAACTCCAGGTCTGATTTTGAGGAGGAACATCAGAACATCAGAGCAGGACTTAAAGCTCACAGGGTCAGGTTTGTGTGATACACGACCTTTAAAACACAAATGATTTTATTTTGTGGGTTTGGACTGATGAAAATAAAAGTGTTTTTAAAGCATACTGGGGTTCAAACATCCATGTGTTTCAGTCATTATGATTTATGGACGCCATTTGTAGGACTTTTCACTTTTCTTAATATGAAAGTGATTTAAATGATGAATATAGCTGCATTAAAGCCACAGTATGGAACTTTTTATCAAAAAACAAATAAATGCATGTTTTTTCATTGAGTGAGGAAAAACGTGTCCTGTGAGCGGGCTCGCATCTCCACAGACCTGACTTACTCAGCCTGGAGGTAGTTTCCATGGAAATGTTGTTTTGGCTATAATCTTCCACAGTCTGACTTTAAACGTCTAGCTCCATGGAGAAAGTTCCACAGTATGGTTTTAACTTTGTTTCCATGGGATGATGCAGGTGACGTACGACCTCCAGAAAGTTACATACTGTAGCTTTAAAAAAACAAAGTATTTGACTCTTTTAAGGCACTGTACCTGTTTTTTATCGTTTTAAAACATGAAAAACAGAAGGAGTTCATTTTAAATGATGTGCAGTTATTCAGAGTTATCACTCACTAGCATACTAACGTGCACTTCCTGATCCCCTGACAATAAAATCTCTTTATAACTGGATGCAGACAGAACACAGTGGACTTATTTTGACCCCAGGAGCTGCTTATACAACAGATCTGTGATGGAACAAGATTCATGGGAAAAACAGGTGCCGAGCCGTTTAAGAATCTTTTTAAAATCGATTTTGGGCTTAACTGAAAATCGTGACACGTTTGTGATTTCTCTGTTCTCACTGTTCTTATTTTTCATATTGATGTACACGGTCTCCAATACCAGGTTCAAAACAAACTTCTAAATGAGGATTCTGACGCCTGATCCCAGACTTCATTTTCAGGTCCTGTTTTCTGCATTTTTCAAGTGTCTGGAAAATACCCCCATGTTTCCATTAAAGTCTGCTGTTTTTCTGCTGTTTTTCTGTCGTTTTTCTGTTTGTCGCTGCTCCTGGTGCAGTTTGGTTCCACTCAGGGTCTGGTTTATCCTCCATAGAACTCGTGGTATTTCATGTTTAAAACACACAGCAAAGGCCTCCGTTTCTATCTGAAAGGACAAAGGCGGTGTGTTCGAGTTAATAAAATCTTGGATAAAAGGAAAAGTTCTACCTCTTGGCTGTCGTATTGTCCCGGTTTTATTTGGTGTTTCCATCTGAACGTCTCAACACAAACGAACCCACTTCACCACGGACAGAGTAAAGGACACGATCAAAACCAACGGCCAAAACTGTCGGATCCTTCCCGATGTGACATACTGCCCCCAGGTGGCTGCCTGTGGGAGTGTGGGCCGTCAAACACTTTTCTCCATGGAGATGTTATTGCTTTGTCTGGAATGTTCCACAGTATGGCATTAAACCTTTCTATCTCCATGGAGACCAAACCAGTCCAAGTTCCAGGTCAGATCTGTGGAGAGGCGACCCCGCTCACAGTCAGAATGTCTGTTTTTCTAGGTATTTTTGAGCTCTAAAACCACCTGTGATTGAATAAATGTAAAGTAGAGCTGTTTAATGTCACACTGTGGAACATTCCAGGCATTCCAGGAGTAATAACGTATCCATAGAAACGAGCAGGACCCCCAACCAAAAAGTTCCACAGTGCAGCTTTAACAGTGACCGCCCCTTTCCTCATTCTGGAAGTAAATTTCTCCTTCATTTTCCCCATAGACGTTCCGCTCTGGTCTCCATGGCGTCGAGTGGTTTCTGTCGTCATGTGGTCGGCGGTTTCATAAACTGTAAGAAAGTTGAAGTGTGACGTCACCACAGCGTTCAACTCCAAATGAAGCTCACTGAAGCCAGCAGTTACAGGGGTGAATCTGGAGCTGAGTTCCATATTTGGAATTCTGTCCGTATCATAGCAACCAAAGAGCCAATCAGGAGCGAGGCTGCCCGCCCACACCGCTGGTTTGGTATGGGACAGGTGCTTAGCAACGCTGTCAATCAAACCTCAGGGGGAAAGAAGGCGTCTGATTGGCCTGTTATTAATGTTCAGATCTTGATTTTTGGATTATCACTTGAGCAGGTTCATCTGAACATTTTAAGACCTCAGCGAGGAGCCCGACAGCAGCAGGTACAGAGACACAGTCACGTTTTTTCAATAGAAAGTGAACTGGAGACAGAAGCGCCCCCATGCTTACTTCCTGTTTTGAACGTGGCGGCTATTGAGTTAGCTCTGTACATTTATATTCTGGATAATATTCAGTCTTCTGGATCTTATTCCACTTCATGGACCAGACTGACGTCCCTGTGTATAAAGCCCAGATGATTCTGGAAGGTGGTGTGGGTGGGGTGAGGGGCAGGTTGGGGGTATTTTTGGGGTAGTATTTTGGGGTAGTATTCTCTGAGGACTGAAGTGTTTGTAGTCCACAGTTCTGTGTGTCTGGTGTAACTTCCCACTGGGACTAATAAAACCATCATATCCAACGCTGCCTGTGTTTGTCTTTCCTTCAGTCTGGGACGAGAGGAACGTCACTTAAAGGTCTTAGATGAGACTGAAGTGACCCCTGTGACCCCTGTGACCTTTAAGTCGAGTTCTAATGTTCCCTACGCAAAAATAGACTCCAACTTTATAACACACTTTAAAAACGACACAGGCTGACCAAAAAACATAATTCAATAAAAACAATAAAACAACATGAATAAAAACAGAATTGAATATAAATAAACAAATAAAATGTCAAGAACTCAAACTGTGTCCAAGGCCAAAGTGAACAAATGTGATTTAAGAAGAGATTTAAAAACAGGGACAGAAGAGTCTAATGTGCAAATGCAGATCATTCCACAGTTTTGGTGCAACCACCACAAAGGCTCTGTCCCCTCTGAGCTTCAGCTCTCTCAGGAGGAGCTGCTCTTCAGCTCGTTCAGGAGGAGCTGTTCTTCAGCTCTCTCAGGAGGAGCTGCTCTTCGGCTCGTTCAGGAAGAGCTGTTCTTCAGCTCTCTCAGGAGGAGCTGCTCTTCGGCTCGTTCAGGAGGAGCTGTTCTTCAGCTCTCTCAGGAGGAGCTGCTCTTCGGCTCGTTCAGGAGGAGCTGTTCTTCAGCTCTCTCAGGAGGAGCTGTTCTTCAGCTCTCTCAGGAGGAGCTGCTCTTCGGCTCGTTCAGGAGGAGCTGTTCTTCAGCTCTCTCAGGAGGAGCTGCTCTTCAGCTCTCTCAGGAGGAGCTGCTCTTCAGCTCGTTCAGGAGGAGCTGTTCTTCAGCTCTCTCAGGAGGAGCTGCTCTTCAGCTCTCTCAGGAGGAGCTGCTCTTCGGCTCGTTCAGGAGGAGCTGTTCTTCAGCTCTCTCAGGAGGAGCTGCTCTTCGGCTCGTTCAGGAGGAGCTGTTCTTCAGCTCTCTCAGGAGGAGCTGCTCTTCGGCTCGTTCAGGAGGAGCTGTTCTTCAGCTCTCTCAGGAGGAGCTGTTCTTTGGCTCGTTCAGGAGGAGCCGCTCAGGAGCGTAGGATGGAGGAACAGCAGGGCGGCACCAGTCAAACACTTAAAAACAAGATCGGCAATTCCAGGACTGAAATGATCCAAATGATTCTAGTGAAGGTGTGTGGAGTTTAAAAACACAGTGGAGCACTTCCTGTATCACCACATGATGACATCACAAGGTGGAACAGAGTGTTTTCAGTTTGAGAGAAGAACTCGTGTTAAATCTGCAGGTTTGTGTTAAACATGTGAATGAAACAAACTCAACATCCTCTGAAATCAGCTGACCCCAGTCCACTGGGACGGGACGTGGTACTTGTACTAGTCATGGAATACTGGCAGCAACGTAGTAGTAGTAGTAGTAGTAGTAGCAGCAGTAGTAGTAGTAGTAGTAGTAGTAGTAGTAGCAGCAGTAGTAGTAGTAGTAGTAGTAGTAGTAGTAGCAGCAGTAGTAGTAGTAGTAGTAGTAGTAGTAGTAGCAGCAGTAGTAGTAGTAGTAGTAGTAGTAGTAGTAGTAGCAGCAGTAGTAGTAGTAGTAATGTTAGTAGTAGTTGTAGTCGCAGAATCTGAAAAACTCCAGTACAGATTCAAGCCAAAACCCAAACTTAAATCTGAATCAAGACTAAACCAGGACTAAACCAGAACTAAACCAGGACTAAACCAGAACTAAACCAGGACTAAACCAGGATTAAACCAGGACTAAACCAGGACTAAACCAGGACTAAGTCAGAAAGTGAAGACGTGGCTGTGTGTCATATGCTCTGGTGACCAGTAGATGGCGACACCCTGTAGAATAAAAGTTCCTCTGAAACCGGCCGAGGTCCGGTTGGACATGTCCCACTGGAGCTTTAGTTCATGGTCACTGTTAGACTTTAAAAGCTGCATTGTGTAACTTTTCTGGTGGAGGGTCCATTACCTGCTCGTCTCCATGGAGATATTATTGCTTTCCCTGGAATGTTCCATGATGTGACATTAAACAGCTCTACCTCACATTTATTCACACGAGTGTTTCTGTTGTTCAAAAATACAATAATTCTCTCTGTGAACAAGGGCGCCTCTCCACAGATCTGACCTGTAATGTAGCCTATGGTTTAGAGTGTCCAGACGTCCCCGTTTACCCGGGACAGTCCCAGTTTTGAGTCCTGTGTCCCCTGTCCCAGTGGATTTATACAAAACCACTGATTTGTCCCAGTTTTATACAAGAAATGTCCCATGTGTCCCTATTTTGGACCAGTTTAACAACAGTAAAAAGAGACAAACTCTCCTCTGGGTAAAATACACAAAAGCTTCTTAAAAATGACCAAAACACAAATGAAATGTGACGAAATGTGACGATAGAGACTCACACGTTTGTCATGAAGAGTCGAGTGCAGAACAGTTTTCCTTCATTTCGCGCTCGTTTATCATCACCAAAACACAAACTGAGGATGTCCCAGTTTGTGATTTTAAAAATCTGGTCTCCCTGCTTATAGTTGTCTCCCTTGATGTAGACTGGTTTAATCTCTACTGTGGAACATTCTAGACAAAGAAATAACATCTCCATGAAGACAAACAGGTGAAAAGTTACGCAGTGCACCTTTAATCTGAGCTTTATTTCAACACAATCTGACCAGTTTAGTTGAAAATCAAAAACAGGACCATGAACGCTCGCACTGATCACAGGAAAATTAAAACGTGCTCTTTAAATCACTTTTTTCAGACTCGTTTGCTAATGTGTGCGTTGTGTCTCCACGGTAACCGCTGAACATTCCACCATTAGAGACACTAGAGAGATGTAGCACACCCCCAGCGTATGACAGGTTTGGCTGATTCTTTAACTTGTTGTAAATATAAATTAGAGTTTTACACCAATCAAGAAGCAATTTCTGAAGAAAAGTTTAAAAAAAAAATGTTGAAAATGACAGGAAGTAGAGTTCCACTGATGACATCACAATGGGAGAATTCCATTTGAAAAATTTGGCCATAATTTACACAAAAGAAAACACATTTTTTCTGACACTTTAAACATTATTTAAACAAAAATAACTGAGCCTCGCCGCTCTAAGCCGCGCTCGCTCCGCTCCAGCAGCTCTCGCTCTGATTGATCCAAACGCTCCACGCCGTGCTCTGATTGGTCCAAACGCTCCACGCCGCGCTCTGATTGGTCCAAACGCTCCACGCCGCGCTCTGATTGATCCAAACGCTCCACGCCGTGCTCTGATTGATCCAAACGCTCCACGCCGTGCTCTGATTGATCCAAACGCTCCACGCCGTGCTCTGATTGATCCAAACGCTCCACGCCGTGCTCTGATTGGTCCAAACGCTCCACGCCGCGCTCTGATTGGTCCAAACGCTCCACGCCGCGCTCTGATTGGTCCAAAATTATTTCTGTGCCCATGAGCCAATGAGCCCAGGCCCCTGAAAACAACACGACGCCATCTTGGGTTCAGCTTCAGGTTTGGTCAGAGTTCAGTGGTTCCAAACAGGAAGTGAGCATGGGGGCATTTCCGGCTCCATCGACTCCGTTTCAAGTTGACTTTACATTGAAAAATTGTCAGCCCTCTCTCTGATTTTACTGCAGCAGAACTTGAATTTCTTGTATCTGTCTCCATGATCCGTTGTTTTTATTTCACTACCCCGCCCCACACCCGCTCCCCCCGACCCGCCGGGCACCGCCCCACACCCGCTCCCCCCGACCCGCCGGGCACCGCCCCACACCCGCTCCCCCCGACCCGCCGGGCACCGCCCCCTCTGGAGGACTTTTCAGGTTTTGCTTATGGGCAGAGTTAAACTTCAGGAGGAGGTTTAATGCTCTTCAAACTATTAGAATATGAGTTCTTAAAAACATGGAAAACTACACAACTACTTTTCCTGCCCCTGCTTCTGTCCCTGTCCCTGCTCCTGTCCCTGCTCCTGTCCCTGTCCCTGCTCCTGTCCCTGTCCCTGTCCCTGCTCCTGCCCCTGTCCCTGCTCCTGTCCCTGCTCCTGTCCCTGCTCCTGTCCTTGCCCCTGTCCCTGTCCCTGCTCCTGCCTCTGCTCCTGTCCCTGTCCCTGCTCCTGTCCCTGCTCCTGCCCCTGTCCCTGCTCCTGCCCCTGCTCCTGTCCCTGCTCCTGTCCCTGCTCCTGTCCTTGCCCCTGTCCCTGTCCCTGCTCCTGCCTCTGCTCCTGTCCCTGTCCCTGCTCCTGTCCCTGCTCCTGTCCCTGCCCCTGTCCCTGTCCCTGCTCCTGTCCCTGCTCCTGCCCCTGTCCCTGCTCCCGCCCTGCTCCCGCCCCTGCCCTGCTCCCGTCTCCTCCGTCCTGGACCCTGTCAGACCCGGGCCCTGTCAGACCCGGGCCCTGTCAGACCCGGGCCCTGTCAGACCCGGGCCCTGTCAGACCCTTCCTTTCTCGTGCTCCGGGCTGTAGTTTCTGTTTGGGGGGAGGGTTCTTTGACCCAAATCCCCCTGAAAAAAAAAACATCTCAGGACCAGAACAAAACCAGAGCGGGGCCCTTCAGCACCACGAGGGGCCCCACAGCGCAGCCACAAAGCATTCTGGGGCCCGGCTGCAGCGGTACAGTAGAAGAGCCGGTGATGGAGAGAGGAGAGAGGAGGGGTCTGGGGAGTGGGTGAGGGGAGTGGGTGAGCCGTGACGCCCGTGGGTGCTGCTTTGAGCGGGCGCACCGTAACAGGACATGTGCCTCGGATTAGAACATTTCAGTGTGGATTAAACGAGCGGCGAAGGGTCCACGGTCTCTCTGAGCAGGTACGTCAACACAAAAACAAACAAATGCACAAGTTTACTGTGCAACTAAACTTTGCAGCTGCCATCAACATTCCCTGGGGGCGTGATGCTAACTTAAGGCACTATTCTGTCAGAAGATTTCTTAGACTTTAATTTGAGCCTCGTTTTAACACATTCTGACTAGAAAAAGAGGATTTATCTGAACTCCAACAGGTGAGCTGATCTGTGCTGTTAAAACACGTCCCTCTAAAGAACATGACACTCACAAGCTAGCATTAGCATTAGCATTAGCATTAGCATTAGCATTAGCATTAGCATTAGCATTAGCATTAGCATTAGCCAACAGTTTTTGTCGAACTCCTGAACAGGACCATGAACGCTCGCACTGAACACAGGAAAATGAGAATGTGCTTTTTAAATCACTTTGAGTTTTTTTCTACCTTCATGGAGACCAGACCAGACCAAGTTACAGGTCAGATCTGTGGAGAGGCGACCCTATTCACATAAGGAATTACTGTATTTTTGTAATTCTAACCTTATTTTAATTAATTAAAATTTTTGTTTTTTGTAAATGGTGAAAAAAAATGGCATGAAAAAAACAACAGTTGTAATGAATAAATATTATATGGATATGTTTAAAGTCATACCATGGAACATTCCATGGAAAGTAATAACATCTCCATGGAGACAAAGGGGAAGAGGACCCTCCACTACAAACGTGTAGTGCACCTTTAAGGGGAAACATTGTGTGTGAATTTTGAAAAATTAAAAAAAAAAAAAAGAACTTTAAAGTTTTTCTTTTTATCTTAGTTTTTTGGAAGTTTTTCTTCATTTAAAGTTGCATTATGTAACTTTTTATGTTGTCTAAACGTTCTAAGCAAAGCAATATCATCGCTATGGTGATTAACAACATCTCACTGCCAAAATCCAACAGAAACAAGCTCGACTACTCAATAATCAGGTAGTGCGAGGTTAGCATGCTAGTGTGAAAAGCTCCACACTCACAGCTGTGGAAAACTCTTCTAAACTCATCCTGGTGAATAATGAGGATGTTCTGAATTCAGAAGGAACATGAGGAGGAACTGTGGACCTCTGCAAACTGTTTGAAAAGAGTCCGTTCTGTTTTTCGCGTTTAAAACAGTAAAAATAAATAAAATCCCGGAGTTGAAGTGAAGTGGTTTTTGGAGGCGGTGGTTCGTAACGCTCACAAAAGGACAAAGGGACAGCAGCAGCGGTCAGTCTCACCCCGGCGTTACTGTTAGGGCCAGTCGTCGTGGCGATGGCTGCGTTTGTCTTTGCGTGACCTTTCACATTTGACCCAAAATCTGAACAGGAACCCGGGTTACGCCCTCTGACCTCCGTCGCCAAGCTCGTTCCCAAACAACAATTAGCCATAAATAAAAACTCTTTGTTTAACCAAAATCCTGTGATTTTCCACATTCAATGGAAGAACTTTCTTTTCTGTTCCCATGTGTCCTGATGTGTAGAATCCCTGATTTAGTCCTGGTTCAGTCCTGGTTCAGTCCTGGTTCAGTCCTGGTTTAGTCTCTCTGCTCTTACACTTGTTCTGATCCAGTTTGTTCTAAACACATTCAGGTTCTGTTCTGTCCTGAAAATGGGACTTTTTTAGGATCCAGACCTGAGGAACACGAGGATCTGGTTTCGATTCTAGTTTTAGTATCGGTTAGAGTCTGATGGTCAATACTTTCGATTCTTCCACTGACACTTCAGGAGGAATATCTGTGTTAAAGGAACCGTCTGAATATTTACTTTAAATGTCAAAAACACGACTCCTGCACAAAGCTCGTGACGCCTCGTTTATTTCTTTTCTCATTTGGTGTTTTGGTTCTTTATCCAATCAGAACGCAGAATGAGCGTCACATGACTCTCTCATGTGGGTTGCTGGTTCAAAGCTCAAATCCAGTGTGTTTAAACCTAAAATGTCTCTGATCTGAACGTCACTCCCTAAACCCCAGAGTCAGTGCTAGTGCAGCCTCTGCAGCTCAGGGAGGGAATTCTGGAGGTTCTGAGCTTCACATGAGCCTGTCCATAAACTGAGACTGAGACAAACGCAGGACGTGTCTCTGTGTCTCTGCAGGTGAAGGGTCTGAGGTCACGGGGTCAGAGGTCAGAGTAGGAACTTTTTAAAACTGTAGGAGCGCTACACGATCCAATCAGAGTACTGTATTCTGAATACTTCAAATACTTTACAGTGAGTTGTGTATTACAGTACTTTGAATACTTTACAGTGAGTTGTGTATTACAGTACTTTGAATACTTTACAGTGAGTTGTGTATTACAGTACTTTGAATACTTTACAGTGAGTTGTGTATTACAGTACTTTGAATACTTTGAATACCGTGTACAGATGGAGGATTCAAGCGTCTTTATGGTCGTTTGTATTGTGTTTATTTAAAGTCTCTGTACCTGATTTATTTGTTTGCATGGTGTTTCCTGGTAACAGTGAAATGACCTTTACGTACGTCACATCTGCTGCGTCAAACCAGGAAGTCAAACGATAAACTCCAAAAAATTCAGAAACTAGAAAAAACTAGGCAAAGACATTTAGTCAAATCTTTCCTAAAACACCCGACTAAAATGAGTCTCAGTTCAAACTGAATCTGTCTCTGAACCTTTGGAGCTCAAACGTCTGGAGTCTGTGTGAAGTTGAGGCTCTGGAGTTTTGGATTTTGTTCTTCTCAAACTGTCTCTGTTTTCTCATTGGAAGAGGAACAAGCTTCAAATTTCACATTCCGTCTACATTTTTGGTCTAAATATCAGAACAGGTGGAGCAGCGTCTCTGGGGTGATCTGACAGAAGCAGACTGAGCTGCTGTTGGGTCTGGACCACAGTCTGTTTGTATAAATGTAGCTAACACGTTAGCTGCCGCGTTCCAAACAGGAAGTGAACATGGCGGCTCTTTTGGCTCCTTCTGACTCTGGCTCTCATTGACTTACACTGAAATATTGTGGCTCCTCTGTACCTGCTGCTGTGGCCTCGGCATTTTGGTCTGAGATGTTCTTCTGAAGCCGCGACAGGATCCTGGTGTTTTTCCGCTGTTTTGTCGGTCCAAAAATTCCTCTTCCTAATAAAGAGCCTGGCTCTAGATTTGCCTCTGTAACCGTTAACATCAGGAGCTTCATTTGAGCGTCACCGAACGCTGTGGGTCACACTTGAGTAATTCACTTTTTTACATAGTCTCAGCTCCCAGGTCAAAGCTGAAGCAGGTCTCACGAAGCATGAGATTTAGGGACTTGGAATGAGGCAAAAAAGTCCAGGCAGAATTTACTGAAGTTCTGTAAAAGTTCTTTAAAATACTTTTGAATGTTATTTTGTATTTGTGGGTTTGGAGACAAACTGGTCCAGATTCTCCTCAGAACGGCTGAACTGAAAATAAGTGGGTCACAGATTTCACTTCACATTTCACATGTCCATGAGACTGAGAGTTCTTTTATCAGAAACTGGACAAACAGAAATTAGTTTAAAAAAAGTACAAAATCCCCATCAGCCCCTCAGAACAGGAACAGAGACTTTGTTCATGAATTCTCTGGTTTTATTGCTGCTGTGTTAACGGACTATGACAGAAGTTTAACTGTTGGTGATTTTCATACATATCTGTTGTCCGTCCAAACAGTTTTTAGATCTGATCGATGCTCCTCAGATTCATGGCCGTACGCTGGATCTTGTCGTGTCGTACGGTCTGCATATGGACAGGGTTTGAGTTGGTGATGCAGTATTGTCTGATCATCGTCTTATTTTATTTGGTTTTATGTATAAACCCGGCGCCCTCTGTGGGCTCGTGTCGCTCCCTTGAATCCGACATCAGCCCGTTTTGCTTCTCTGTTTTCTGCCTGTTTGAAGGATGTCGGTGCTGGACACGACACAGATGAATTCATGAAGAAATTCCAGGACGCGTGTGGTGATGTTCTGGACTCTGTGGTTTCGCTTAAAGCCCCAGAGCCAAACCAGAGCCCTGCCTGAATGATATTATACTTTAGGTATCTGTACTTTACTTGAGTACATTTGAGAATGTGTATTTGTACTTTCTACTCCACTACATTTCAGAACAGGACTGAAAAGTAAAAGTATTTTTCTTTATGGTTTGAGACCTGCTGAAATATCTGACACTTATTTTAATTTGAGTTAACGTTCAACACCTGAGGAAACCAAAAACACCAAAACAGCAAGAAATATGAAGAAATCAATGTAATCACTTAAAATCAGCTGAATTCTTTATCAAAAGTACTACATTTAATGCTTTGTTAAAAAAAAGCTGCAAAATATCTTTAGCCCCAGTATCTGTACTTACTTAAGTAACTAAATGGAGTACTTCATCCACCACTCATCTCTGTGACCTGAGTCTCCAGTGTGTTCTGACGTTCTTCTCTCGTTCCTCCTCAGCTCCACGATGTTCCAGCTGCTCCAGGGACCCCGCGCCCGCAGATCCGCCCGCCTGGTCTCCAAAGATGGCCGCTGCAACATCGAGTACGACCACAGCGCCCGCCTCACCCTCCTCGTGGACATGTGGACCACCGTCGTCGAAATCCGCTGGAGATTCGTCCTCCTGCTGTTCGTCACCTCCTTCACGGGCAGCTGGTTCTTCTTCAGCCTGCTGTGGTACTGGATCGCCAAGAGCAACGGAGACCTCGCTAGCCAAAACCACACGATCGGACACGCTAAATGTATAGACAACGTACATGGACTGACCACAGCTTTTCTATACTCCTTGGAAACTCAAACTACTATCGGATACGGAGGACGAGCTTTGACTGGCAGCTGCCCCGGGACCATAGCCCTCATCATGGTCCAATCTCTCGTAGGTGTCTTCATCAATTGCTTCATGTGCGGCGTGATCTTAGCCAAAATATCACTACCGAAAAAGCGCGCGAAAACCGTGACTTTCAGCGATACGGCGGTGATTTGCTTGAAAAATGGACGCCTCTGTCTCCTGATCCAAGTAGCAAACCTTCGGAAAACGCTGCTAATCAGGAGTCAGATTTATGGAAAACTCGTACGGACTTCGTTAACGCCGGACGGAGAGGCGGTCATTCTGGACCAGGTGGACGTAGAATTCGCACTTGACACAGGAAAGGATAACTTGTTTTTCGTTTGCCCTTTGACCCTGTACCACGTGATTGACAGGTCCAGCCCTTTTTACGAACTTTCCTCAGATAGCCTCCCACAGCAGGACTTCGAGCTGGTTGTTTTTCTTGACGGAACCGCTGAATCAACAAGTTCTTCCTGTCAGGTGCGCACCTCCTACGTCCCTCAGGAGGTCCAGTGGGGGCACACCTTTCTGCCGATCATCTCCAAAACCAAAACGGGGAAGTACTGCGTGGATTTTTCAAACTTTTCCAGAAGCATTCCAGTGAGCACGCCCCACTGCTCCCTCTGCTTCAGCGCCGAAGTGGAGCAGAGGAACACCAACTGTCCAAGTCAACAGAACCTCACCAACCACACCAAACTGGGCATCGACAACCTGGGATTTCAAGTGATAGACGTGGACACAGAAACAGCTGACATTACCAAGATGTGACCGTAGACCCTTTATATAAATGGATATAGCTAACCTGCTAGCCACGACGTTCCAAACAGGAAGTGAGCATGGGCACACTTCTGGTTCCATCGACTACGGCTGCAGTTGACTTCTGTGAGCTTCGTCATCTTGGTATTAAAATGTTTGTATGAACCCGCTCGACATGACCCTGGAGTTTTTACTTCAACATTTTGTCCGTAAATAAATCCTATTCCCAATATGGAACTCGGCTCCAAATTCTCCCCTGTAACTGACCGTCGACCTCGATGAGCTTCATTTGACTGGAGCTGAACGCTGTGGGTGACGTCACGCTCCCTCAGTCCACGTCTTTAAACAGTCTGTGGATGTGATGCAATGTACCTGTCCATTTGGGGTTAAAAAAACCAACTAAAAATTCAGACAAGCGTCGCGATTGTGATTCTATTTTTATATTTGTGGTTTATGTTTAAATGTCACAGATTCCACTTTTCTGACCTGATGTAAAGTCGTTTCCTCGTCACAAACACCTGGAGTTGTGTTTGTTTCATTCACATGTTTAACACACAAACCTGCAGATTTAACACGAGTTCTTCTCTCAAACTGTGATGTCATCATGTGGTGATACAGGAAGTGCTCCACTGTGTTTTTAAACTCCACACACCTTCACTAGAATCATTTGGATCATTTCAGTCCTGGAATTGCCGAACTAAAGGGAAAAGACGACAGACTAATAATAAAGAGTTCCTCAGACGTGTGAATGAACAAAACACAACTCCAGGTGTTTCTGAGGAGGTAAAAACATTCAAACTCGTCTTAAAGCTCACAGGAGTCAGTTTGTGTGATACTGGAGCTTTAAATGACGCGTTGGTAGAAGGTGCCACTTTAATGTAAACCCTGTGGAACATTCCAGACGCTCCTAACCTGAGCCTTAAGCCTTCACAGCAGGGTAAAGTCCTCCATGGCGCACAAAGGGCACCTGTGGATGTGTTTGGCCTGGTGCATGCTGGGAGGGGGTGACACTGGATGGCACAGCGGGTTCTGCAGATTAACACTGAGCCGCTTCTAATGACAGGGGCGCTTTCTTCACCCGTCTGCCCCTGCCTGTGTGGACTGAACATGGATTAAATAAATAAAGGTGCTTTTTCACAGACCGGACTGTTGTTTTCCACACAAACCTTCATGTTTCAGATTCTGCTCGTTGGCGTATCTTTCCGGCTGGTTTACGCCGAGTCTCCTCCCTGCATTAGCTGGATAACAGCGCCACCCACAGGCCGACGTCTCCGAGACAGATCCTGGAGAGCAGAAAGGCCCCTCGTCCCTGTGCTGCAAAAAACTAAATTCTGCCGAGTTAAGACGACTGGAATTAAGAAAGTTTGATCTTGATTTGAGTAAATTTTCACAAATAAAATAATCTGCAGTGGAACACAACTTTTTGTACTTAAAATATGAAAATACACCTGCTACACTTAAAATAAGAAAAACAACAACTTTTTGCACTTAAAATAAGAAACTAAATCTAATGTTGCTTGAATTAAGAAAAACACTTATTGGTGGATCATTTAACTCAAGTTGAATCGACTCAAATAAAGTCAGATGTTTTTAATTTAAGTCATTTGAATTTAGCTGGATGTTTGTGTAGAATCCCTCAGTCGTCCAGGTAGAATCCAGGGCAAAAGGAGAAATTTAATTTGTCAACTGGACAGAGTTTATTTGGTCGAATACGTTTCTCAGCTCATCCAAGCTGCTTCTTCAGTTCTGGTCAGATGCTGGTGGACACTGCTTTATATCTGCCTGAAGGGGGCACTAACTACAATGAAATTACTCTGAGACACACATAGCATCAACACATAGCATAATGTTAGTTGGGTGAGTCTATTCAATATGCAGTGGGAGTGGGGGAGTAGTTAGCAGAACCAGAATGGATCTGCTAACTACTCCCCCACTCCCACTCCATATTGTATCACCTGACTAACAGAAACTGTAAATAAATATGTGTGTCTCAGAGTCATTTTCATTGTAATTAAGCTCCTCCCTTCAGGCAGATATAAAGCAGTGTCCACCAGCATCTGACCAGAACTGAAGAAGCAGCTTGGATGAGCTGCGAAACGTATTCGACCAAATAAACTCTGTCCAGTTGACAAATTAAATTTCTCCTTTTGCCTTAGCTAGATGTTGTTTTTTTTACTGTCCTGATACTGTGCAGTGACATCACTCCGGGGGTGTTCTACATGCATCTGTGCCTGATGGAATGTTCAGCAGTTGCCATGGTGACACAACGCACACATTAGCAAACACAAGTTTTAAGATCTTCTGAAAAATCAAGAAAAAAAATACAAAAGTGATTTAAAGAGCAGATTTTCAAGAGCCTGTGATCAATACGAGTGCTCAACACCAGAGGGCGCTCAGTGGGGATCAAATCAAACTTTAACCTGAGACTTTTTTACTTGTTTTAGCCAAAGTTGATAATTTTGTGGCGTCTTCATTCTGTTTTTGCCACTGGCTCCATCACACTCAGAATCAGATTATTGGATATTTGGGTAATGACAATTCCAGGACTGAAATGATCCAAATGATTCTAGTGAAGGTGTGTGGAGTTTAAAAACACAGTGGAGCACTTCCTGTATCACCACATGATGACATCACAAGGTGGAACAGAGTGTTTTCTGTTTGTGAGAAGAACTCGTGTTAAATCTGCAGGTTTGTGTGTTAAACATGTGAATGAAACAAACACAACTCCAGGTGTGATGAGGAAACGACAATAGAACAGATCAGAGGATCATGGGACATTTAAAGAGAGCAGAGGATCATGGGACATTTAAAGAGAGCAGAGGATCATGGGACTTTGGCTGCTTCTCCGTGTGTTGGTAGGGGATTACTGTAATCAGATTACTTTTTTAGTAACGAGTAGTAACAGTTACTTGTGCTTTCTTTTTTTCCTGCCAAACTGTGTTCCATCAATTCAAACGGTTGTAAAACTGTAAAAACATCAACAGGAGCAGAGGACGTCGGTTTAAACGTCCTGCACCAACCTGACCCCTGTGACCTTCAGGCCTGACCTTTGACCTCTGACAAAAACATGTTACTACACTTGACAGTATTATGACCTTTTGACCTTGGACCTTGGAAATGACCTCAACCCTGAAAACTCCTGACCAAGACCAGAACGTCCGGTTTGTTTCTCTTCTCCTTTTCTGTTTGTGGTTTTTAAAGGAGGAGGTAAAGGAGGGAGACTTTTAAAGGAGCACTGTGTGATTTTTCCCAAGGCCCACCACCTGCTTGTTTCCATAGTGATGGTTTTGCTTGTCCTGGAGGGTTCCACAGTCTGGCATTATTAAATTGTTAACACTAACCCTAAGGTGCTTTTGTGTGTCTACACCTCTGACCTCTGACCTCTGACCCCTGACCTCTGACCTCTGACCCCTGTGGATCCTTCTGTTTTGTGACATTTTAAATCTCAGTGTTGATCTAAAACGACTTCAGAAAGAAACAAGAGACTCAGACTGAACCAGGACTAAATCAGGACTATACCAGGACTAAACCAGGACTAAACCAGGACTAGACCAGGACTAAGGAGTATGGGTGGTACAGACCAAGATTTGAAAGGTTTGAAAAAGAAAAATGTTTGTGGAGGAAAAAGTAAAAACTGAATTCATTTGGATAATACAAACTTGTTTCGATCTCTACAGGAATTGTGTCATTTTTACAACGCAGGAATAAATCAAGATGATCTCAGTGATACTGGTTTTCTAAAAGAATTTACAAATGTTTATAAAAATGTGCCCAGTAAATCCAGGGTCACATTGACTTAAGTCTAAACGGGAAGAGGACCTGAACTCTGTGCAGCACGCAGCACACACCAACAACACCAACAACACCGACAACACCGACGACACGGACGACACGGACGACACGGACGACACGCACGACACGGACGACACGCACGACACGGACGACACGGACGACACGGACGACACGCACGACACCGACGACACGCACGACACCGACGACACCGACGACACCGACGACACCGACGGCACGGACGACACGGACGACACGGACGACACGGACGACACGGACGACACGGACGACACGGACGACACCGACGGCACGGACGACACGCACGACACGGACGACACGGACGACACGGACGACACCGACGACACGCACGACACGGACGACACGCACGACACGCACGACACGGACGACACGCACGACACGGACGACACCGACAACACCGACGACACGGACGACACGGACGACACGCACGACACGGACGACACGGACGACACGGACGACACGGACGACACCGACGGCACGGACGGCACGGACGACACGGACGACACGGACGACACGGACGACACGGACGACACCGACGGCACGGACGACACGCACGACACGGACGACACGGACGACACGGACGACACCGACGACACGCACGACACGGACGACACGCACGACACGCACGACACGGACGACACGCACGACACGGACGACACCGACAACACCGACGACACGGACGACACGGACGACACGCACGACACGGACGACACGGACGACACGGACGACACCGACGACACCGACGGCACGGACGACACGGACGACACGGACGACACGGACGACACGGACGACACGGACGACACGCACGACACGGACGACACGGACGACACCGACGACACCGACGGCACGGACGACACGCACGACACGGACGACACGGACGACACCGACGACACGGACGACACGCACGACACGGACGACACGCACGACACGCACGACACGGACGACACGCACGACACGGACGACACCGACAACACCGACGACACCGACGGCACGGACGACACGCACGACACGGACGACACGGAGGACACCGACGACACGGACGACACGGACGACACGGACGACACGCACGACACGGACGACACGGACGACACCGACGGCACGGACGACACGCACGACACGGACGACACGCACGACACGGACGACACCGACGACACGGACGACACCGACGGCACGCACGACACCGACGACACCGACGGCACGCACGACACCGACGACACCGACGACACGGACGACACCGACGACACGGACGACACCGACGGCACGCACGACACCGACGACACCGACGGCACGCACGACACCGACGACACCGACGACACCGACGACACGGACGACACCGACGACACGGACGACACCGACGGCACGCACGACACCGACGACACCGACGACACCGACGACACCGACGGCACGCACGACACCGACGACACCGACGGCACGCACGACACCGACGACACCGACGACACGGACGACACCGACGACACGGACGACACCGACGGCACGCACGACACCGACGACACCGACGGCACGCACGACACCGACGACACCGACGACACCGACGACACGGACGACACCGACGACACGGACGACACCGACGGCACGCACGACACCGACGACACCGACGACACCGACGACACGCACGACACGCACGACACCGACGACAGCTACAAAAGCTACAAAAGCTACAACAGGTGGAGGGGGTTTGGGTGGAAGTGTCTTATACGAGTCTTAAGTTCTTCTCAAACGGCTGCCAGGGCACGAGGGGACGAGGTACTCGAGTACAAGGGGCTGAGCGTCACTGCTGGAGACAGTGTCGCCGCTCAAACTCCAACCAGACCCACATTTTTGGACATATACAAAGTCAAAATCATTCTGGGACAACAGATCTTGACTTACATTGTCCCCAAGGACCCAAAGACATTTCTGTGACATTTCTGTGAGGACTTCAGAGTGGAGAGGTGAAAAAGAGGACAGATGCCTTTTTAAAACACTGACATTTGCATAATAAAGCAAAAACAAGAAGCTGAAACAGGAGCCGCCTTCAGTGAATCAGTGTCTGATTATAGAAGACATGAGTTTTTCTCAAGTTTGACTCAAAGGAATAAGATAAGATAATCCTTTATTTGTCCCACAATGGGGAAATTTCAGTGTCACAACGCAAGTTACAGAAACAGTAGGAAAATAAGAGCATCAAAATCAAGATAAATAATAAGTATTTACAATCAACTAAAAAACACAACAGTGTAAAGCTCAAAGGCACAGGAACGTTGCAGAATAAGTGTCTTTGATTCTGAAGTGAACAAACAGCAGTTAAAGTGACTCCAGTACAGTAATATATAATATTACTACAATAAAGTGACACAGATGATTGTGTACAGTGCAGTGATGGACAGTGGTGGGGAAATAAATAATAGCAGGTAAAGTGACTTTAAATAATATTGCACATTGTTATTGTTACTATGGAGATTACACATGGTTGCTATGGCGATGACACATGGTTGCTATGGCGATGACACATGGTTGCTATGTAGTATGACTTAAATCTTTAAAAACTGAATGAATAAAAAAAATTAAAAACACAGTGGAGCACTTCCTGTATCACCACATGATGACATCACAAGGTGGAACAGAGTGTTTTCAGTTTGAGAGAAGAACTCGTGTTAAATCTGCAGGTTTGTGTGTTAAACATGTGAATGAAACAAACACAACGAGGTTCATTTGGTCTTCCAATAATGTAAGTTTTCAGGTTCTTTTTTCAGGCCAAGAGTTTGTTTTCATCCCTGACCGTTTGGACTCTCCCTGCGGTCTTCCTCAGAGTCACGTGGTGTTGCTGTGACGTGTCCGCTCAGCTGATTTACACAGATTTTGCTTCCTCAGGACAGTATCAGTGGGATACTGAGACATCACACCACTCTGAGGAAAACTGCAAAGAGAAAACACAATATCAACACACCAGTGAAAACGTACAGAAAACTCAGGCAATTACACGTCCACCCAAAAGAGGAAATAGAACCGGAGCACAAATGTAATGTTATATACGAAATACTCTCCATGTCCTGCAATAAAACACACATCGGGGGAACAGAGAGGACGTGCAGTACGAGAAAAGGAACATGGGACAGAATGCGAGAAGGAAATAGTGAAGACGTGCACACGAGCAACAAAACAGAACAGGAACAACTCAAATCGGCCGTTTCTGACCACTGTAAAAGAGAAACACATTATGGACTGGGACGGAGCAAACGTCACTGGGACAGAGGAAAACAAACACCGTCGAGGCAATTAAAACGTTAACGTGTCCACAGGACGATAAACCGGGACGAGGGGGCTTTTTACTCTCACACACCTGGGTCCTGAGGAAGTCAGACTGCAGGTGGCGCTGTCGTCCTGCCTCCTCCGGTAAGAAGACAGCGCCAAAATCTGTTTAAATCAGCTGAGCGAACACGTCACAGGAACATCACGTGACCCTGAGGAAGACCACAGGGAGCAGTCCAAACGGTCAGGTATGAAAACAAACTTTTGGTCTGAAAAAAGAACCTAAAAACAAACAACTTCAGGTCTGTTTGTGATGAGGAAACTACAATGACGTTTGCCGTCTGTCTGAGAGTTCGGTCACAGTTTTATGGTGGTTCTATTTGCAGTTGGAAACATAGAAAAAGAAGAAGTCTGTCTGTGTTTTTGGACCAAGTTGAACCCAGTTCCAGTGTGGTGAGAGAGATGGCCTTCAATAACGAGAAGAACAAAAGAGCACGCGCTCCTCCTCAGGTGACCGCCCCATTAACAGGCTGAGACACGTGTTTGATTCAATGTGATGTCATTTTGTGCGTTCAGAATGAAGCGGGAGTGACGGGGGCGGCAGGGGCAGCAGGGAGGGCGTCTGTGGAGGGAGGGACAGCAGCAAAGTGAATTAGTTAATAAGAGTCACCCTCTCCTCATTGAGAGCAGCCCTGTGCTTTCACCGGGTCCAAGCCCAGTCGCTTTCTCCACGTTCTTCTGCTACAGCCCTGACCGGACCAGCACCGAGAGACCAGAACCGAGAGACCAGAACGAGAGACCAGAACGAGAGACCAGAACCGAGAGACCAGAACGAGAGACCAGTACGAGAGACCAGTACCGAGACCAGAACCGAGAGACCAGAACGAGAGACCAGAACCGAGAGACCAGAACCGAGAGACCAGCACCGAGAGACCAGAACGAGAGACCAGTACCGAGACCAGAACTGAGAGACCAGAACCGAGAGACCAGCACCGAGAGATCAGAACCGAGAGACCAGAACAAGAGACCAGAACCGAGAGACCAGAACGAGAGACCAGAACCGAGAGACCAGAACCGAGAGACCAGAACCGAGAGACCCGCACCGAAAGACCAGAACCGAGAGACCAGCACCGAGAGACCAGAACGAGAGACCAGAACCGAGAGACCAGCACTGCTCCCACAGCGTCAGGTGAGGTGCTGAACCTGTGTCCAGTCACAATAACAAAAATAAAGCTCAAGTCTCAGGTCCCATTAATCACTAAATGGACTTATGGGGACATCAGGACACGTGGGCTGGAGTGGGGCCTTTCTGTGTGGAGTTTGCATGTTCTCCCTGTGTCTGCGTAGGTTTAGGTGTGTTCCATAAATCACATTTAGATTTAGAATGAAGTTGTGTTTTATTTATTTGTATTTTCACACTAAATACACAAATGTGCGACTGTGAGCCTCTTGTGTCAGAGTCTTAAAGGGGTGGTCTTAAAGGGGTGGTCTTAAAGGGGTGGTCTTAAAGGGAAGTTTGTGCACAGGATTTAATAATACTCCACCTTTAACACCACTTTAAATCTAAAACAGATGTAACACCACAGGGCTTTTTAAAGCTGCACTGCGTCACATTTTTACTGGGGGGTCCACCACCTGCTTGTCTCCATGGAAATATTATAGCCTTGTCTGGAATGTTCCACAGTAGATTAAACTTCTCTATTACGATGGACTGTATTTTTAAGCAATAGAAACACCTGTAATTAATAAATGCTGATGGATGTGTTTAAAGTCATACCACGGAACATTCCAGGCAAAGCAAGAACATGGAGACGAGCAGGTGACGGACCTTCCACCAGAAAGGTTACACAGTGCGTCTTTAAATTTAAAATTAAAAGTAATGTGATGTAAAAATGATGTGATGTTTGTGAAAAGGCGTCTTTACAATTATTGTAAAACTGACTTGTTTTGGAAAATCATTTTTGGATTTTGGACATCGGCGTGTCTCCGTGCGTCTGTTTCGCTTCGCTGTTTAACATGAAACAATTATGCCAATAAAATCAGGACGATGTTTCCTCTAAATGTGATTACAAACATGATTTAAACTTGAACAGACAGATCACATGAGCCGCTCTTACATAAGGAGCGCGAGCAGAGGGCCGTGTCCACGACTACCGCGCTGACGTCTTTTTATCGATCTGTAAACTCCAGACGTACAAGTCCCTCCTGCTGTAGTCGTCTGTTTGGGTTTCCATCACAAAGAGGCCAAAAACAACTAAGTATGTCCTTAAAATCCACAAAAATCGTCATATTTCCTCATGTGTGATGACGACAGCAAGTATTCGCCGCTCATCAGCGATAAACCAACGAAAAGTCTAGAAAATCTTAGGGGCGTCTCATACTGCGTCTGATCGGTCACATTTAGTCGATCGAATCACGGTCTCGAATCCCTCGCCTCGGTCTTGTTTACGTCTCAAAACAAAGGAAAACTTCACAGCTCCTCTGAATGAGACGAGAGCGCTCGGCCTGATCTGTGACGCTGCTGAAACTCAGTGGAGCTTCGTTCCACAGACGGGAAATATGACGACATAATGTTAAAGGAACTCATTTTAAACAGCCTTACTTTTGTACACACAATAAATACAAAAGTATACACAATTCACACATATTTCACCTGATTATTTCTATCAGAACAAACTAAAAAACTAATTTGAACGATATTAATCTGAGCCGTCCCCGTCTGGACGACAGGACCCGTGTTACACTATTTTCCCATCGAAGTTTCATCACAAACACCTGGAGTTGTTTGTTTCATTCACATGTTTAACACACAAACCTGCAGATTTAACACAAGTTCTTCTCTCAAACTGAAAACACTCTGTTCCACCTTGTGATGTCATCATGTGGTGATACAGGAAGTGCTCCACTGTGTTTTTAAACTCCACACACCTTCACTAGAATCATTTGGATCATTTCAGTCCTGGAATTGCCAATCTCTATTTGACTAAAAGGTAAAAGGAGCTGTTCACTTAAAAACTACCACTTGATGACATCACAAGGTGGAACAGAGCGTTTGGAGCTTTGGAGATGTAGACAGACTAATAATAAAGAGTTCCTCAAACATGTGAATGAAACAAACACAACTCCAGGTCTGTTTGAGGAGGAACATTAGAACATCGACTTAAATCTCACGGGTCAGTTCTGTGTCTTATTATTATTATTGGCCAATAGAAAGTTGTGATGTCACCTGAAACCCTGTAAAATACACAGACACACACACACACACACACACACACACACACACACACATCGTCTCACACTATTGTGTGTCACATGATCAGGCTTGTGTCTTTTATTTAACAGAGAATCTCTCAAATTCTAAAATGATGAAAATAAACCGAGTCCATTAGTGGTGAACAGGAGAGGAAAAGGAGGAGAGGAGGAAGAGGAGGATGAGAGGAGAGGAGGAAGAGGAGGACGAGAGGAGAGGAGGAAGAGGAGGAGGAGAGGAGAGGAGAGGAGAGGAGAGGAGGAGGAGAGGAGGAAGAGTTGTAGAGTTGTAAAGTGGTATTAAGACGAGTGGTGAAATAATGAGCAGAATTCTGTGTTTGATTGAATCTATTGGGATCACAAGACCCTGAGTCTCGTCCTTCTGAGACAGACCCCAGGCCTGTCCTCCTTGGACTGTCCCCGAGTCTCGTCCTCCTGAGACAGACCCCAGCCCTGTCCTCCTTGGACTGTCCCCGAGTCTCGTCCTCCTCAGACAGACCCCAGGCCTGTCCTCCTTGGACTGTCCCCGAGTCTCGTCCTTCTGAGACAGACCCCAGGCCTGTCCTCCTTGGACTGTCCCTGGGTCCTCCTCAGACAGACCCCAGGCCTGTCCTCCTTGGACTGTCCCTGGGTCCTCCTCAGACAGACCCCAGGCCTGTCCTCCTTGGACTGTCCCTGGGTCCTCCTCAGACAGACCCCAGGCCTGTCCTCCTTGGACTGTCCCTGGGTCCTCCTCAGACAGACCCCAGGCCTGTCCTCCTTGGACTGTCCCTGGGTCCTCCTCAGACAGACCCCAGGCCTGTCCTCCTTGGACTGTCCCTGGGTCCTCCTCAGACAGACCCCAGGCCTGTCCTCCTTGGACTGTCCCTGGGTCCTCCTCAGACAGACCTCATTGTGTTCAAGCTGCACGGCCCAATCAGGAGAATCTAATTTTCTACTGATGCACAAGTGTCTAACTGTGGCCTCTAAGTGATTTCACGTGTGACCAGATGGAGGAGGTTACAGAGCTGGACCAGAGCTGGACCGGACCTGGACTAAACCTGGACCAGAGCTGGACCGGACCTGGACTAAACCTGGACCAGAGCTGGACCGGACCTGGACTAAACCTGGACCAGAGCTGGACCAGACCTGGACCAGAACTGGACTAAACCTGACACTTTTCTTATGATACAAGAATTATTTCAAATTAATCCGTTTTGATTTTAAGGATCGTTGGAAATGTTTTTTGCCACAAAAAATCATATGATTTAAATTTTTATTTTAACTCTTTACATGCCACAGTGAAAACCGGAATTCCACGTGTAAAACCAAAACTGTGCTCCAGGAAACTGAAGCCAGGTCCTAACTGGTACATTTTTACATTTGTCCCAGTAAACTTCAAGTTTGTTTAAACTTTGTGGCCTTTTTATTAGAAACACTCAGGACCCTAAGGACATAAATGTCCACTCACAAGAAGAGCTGTAAAATCATCACAGACGTCTGTGTTTTCTGAGCTCTGACCAAACCATTTCTGCTCTAATGTCATCGCTGTGAGGCTTTTGTTTTGAGTCGCACTAAAATCAGTAAATCCTCACAGATCAGACAGAGGAGCTGTGAGTGAAGGTCACTGACCACAAGTCTTTAAAATGACATTTTACAAATGAGGAGAAAACTTCTCCAGAGGACTCTCCTGTGTTTACTAATGCTAATGCTAATGCTAATGCTAATGCTATTTTGGAGCCTAATTTAATTTAAATAACAAACTGAAATAATCTTTTTCTTCTCTAGGTTTTCTTTGTTACATTTAACGTTCTGATAAGGGTTAGCATTAGCATTAGCATTAGCTCCGACACACAAAGACGTACTTTCCTAAAAGCAGAAGTGTCTCCAGTGAAGGTTTCCACATTTGTAAAGTAAACCACGATTCAACAAAACCCTCACAGACACTACGTTAATTACGTTAATTGGTTAGTAGTACTAGTAGTAGTAGTAGTAGTTGTTGTAGGAAATGGTTAGTAGTAGTTAGTTACATTCTACCCTTGTTGTTGCTATGGAACATTTATGGAATAACTGCTACACAGGCTTAAGCACATCTGCTGCCTACATCCAACCAGGAAGTGAAATTATGAGCCTCACCAAAATAATGGAATTTGGAAAAACTTTTGCGTAGTACTGAGAAGGACGTTTTAGTGAAATGAGCTGGCGGTCTGGTCTGCCACGCTTTTTAAGGATGTTATGTAATCAGTTCCAGTCATCAGTGTCTAAAAACAGAAGGTGAAACAGTTTTGAGGATCATGGCCTCTTAAGTGTCCTCAGACTGTGGTGGACTCGTTTCCTCATTCCTACAATAACATTTGTTCATGTTGCATAATCTTTTGTCAGAAATCTGATTGTGATAGTCTTTAAATGATGGTTTTGTTTTGTATTTTTCTGTGTTTGTTTTGGTATTGTGATTTACTCTGCACGTTTGTTCTCTCCTCTCTCCTCCTCAGGCTCATAGGACAGAATGAACCTCCTGGACTACCCCATCCCAGAGCTGGAGGTGACCCTGCAGGAGGTGGGCCGGGTGCTGCAGCTCACGCTTCCTCCTGACCTGTACCTGGAGTACAGAACCACTTTGGACCAGCAGAGGGAGCTACTGCAGGAAGCTCAGCAGAAACTAGCCTGCAAAGCGGCCGGTCGGGAGAACTGGGTGACGGAGCAGTTTAAGAAGACCTTACTGTCCTGTGCCGACCCCCTGCCCATTTCCACGGCTCTGCCTGTGATCCTGCTGCCCAGTAAAGAGGCCCGCTCCCAGCTCAGCAGAGGAGCCGCGCTGTTGTGGGCTGCAGCCAGACTGTGCACTGAGCCTCTGTTACTGGAGGGAAATGCTGCGATGGAGCGCACACAACAGTCTGAGGCCTTCTCCGCCTGCAGGCTCCCTGGAGCAGACCAAGACCAGTTTAAGGTAAACCTTCTTGAGCAGCATTAAAATGCTGAGGCGTGGGTCAGCCACTTGATGTAATGGTGATTACTGTATTCCAGATTTACCCGGACAGTCTCCACGCTATAGTGACCTGTGCAGCTGGAGTCTTCCCCGTGGACATCCTGTGGCGTTCTAGCCCCGGGGGGCCCATGTGTGCATGCTCCTTCACTCACATCTACAGTCAGCTGGCTCAGGTGCTGGCTCAGCCCTGTGCCGGAGAACACAATGGCGCTTTGACGCTCTGCAGCCTGTCAGGTCTGGAGCGTAAGACCTGGGCCAGTATCAGGGAGCAGATCCTGGGGCAGGGGGGTGTAGCTGCAGAGGCACTGGAAGTTATGGAGAGTGCTGTGCTGGCTCTCAGTCTGGAGGAGAGGAATGCACCTACACATCTGGCTGACATCCTCAACACAGTGAGACTGGGAGCAGAGGAGGGGCCCTGCCTCAGATACTACGACAAAGTATGAGAGCAAACATATAACTTTAATATTTAACCAAATGTTGGTTATATATATGTTTATTTTATATTGTTTACAGGTGATTAACCTGGTGGTGTTCCAGGACAACACTGCTGGGATGTTGTTTGAACACACTGGAGTGGACGGGATGGTGGCCTGTCTCGTGACGAAGGCGATCTACGATCTGTCTGAGACTGTGGACTTCAGTGGAGTCCATGGTGACTCTCCAAACCTGAATGGGTCTGTCACTTCTGTTGTTCCAGTGTCTTTATCATTGCCTTTAGAAGGTGTTAAATATTCACAACCAAGTTCCAACAGAAAATGCACTTACCCCATCCTCTCCTTTGACCTGCCCGCCTATCCTGATGTACTGGCCACACTCAGTGGGCACAGAGGTCTGTACGACGCCTGGATCACCTTCTCACTGCAGCTCTCCCTGAGGCAGACTGAAGGGGAGTCAGCGTCTAGTCACATTCTGGTCACACCCACCCATATGCGCCATTTCAAACATGGCCGATGTGACCCCACCTACTCCCTCACCAGCCATTCACGCAGGCTGATTGATGCGATAGCCTCCAGTTTGAGTCCTGTTAACACAGGCCAGTGTACTCCAGATCTCTTATGGCTGTTCCATGTTGCTTTTCTGGAGCACAAAGCCCTGATCAAAAACACTAAAAACGGGCGAGGAGTGGGCCCTCACCTGGCTGCCCTGCGGAGGTCTTTGCCCTCGGACAACCCTCTGAGGAGGTTCTTCGACCCCTTTGGCTGCCCGTCTGTGTACCTCTCTGGTAGTCTACTGGATGGTGTGGAGTGCATTGTCGGCAATGTCTATGCTCAAAACCAGCTCTCAGTAACGTACTTTGGAAAGAAAGACAGTGTTCGTATTCTGCTGAACGCCAAAGGGACCTTTACTAAGACCTTGGACAATCTCACTGGAAATCTGAAGTCAAGTCTGCAGTTAGTCCAGCTCATAGCGCTGAGGTATTCCATTGCATGTCAGATGGGGGCTCTGGAATGTCTTTTGCAAAAAAGTCAAACTGATAAAATGAATGGAGAACTGTGTTACACAGATAGTCACGACTTTGCCCCCAAAGCCAGTCCTGCCTACACTTTGTTAATCCACGGTGGGGCTGGAGAGGACATGATGTTGAACCCTTTGGTGGTCAGAGTTATTGAGTTTGCTTTAGAGACAGCTTTAACTGTTGGATCTCACGTTCTCCAACAGGGTGGGAAGAGTGTAGATGCAGTTCAGAGGTCAGTGGAGGCGCTGGAGAACTGCTTCCTGTTTAACGCCGGTAAAGGCTCTGTATTCAACAAGGAAGGCAAGCACGAACTGGAAGCTAGCATTGTAGATGGCAGGTCCATGAAGTCAGGGTCTGTCGCCTGTGTGGAGCATGTTAAAAATCCAATCAAAGCAGCCAGGAGTGTGATGGATAAATGCCAGCACGCACTTCTTGTAGGGCAGGGGGCAGAGGAGTTCTGGCAGGGGCAGGGGGACAGGGACAGGCCAGTCGAGTCCACATACTTCTACACCCATATCAGGCAGGGACAACTGACTGCCAAGCTCAATAATGACCACAACCAGAAGAACAGCCACCCCCAAACGGTCGGCGCGGTAGCTTTAGACTCAGAGCGAGGTTTAGCTGCTGCAACCTCTACCGGGGGGCTCGTGGGGAAGTTAAAAGGGCGAGTTGGGGATACCGCGGTGGTTGGAGCGGGTGTGTACGCAGATGACAGTGTAGCGATCTCCTGCTCCGGTGATGGTGATGTGTTTCTCAGACAGTCGGTTGCACACAAAATAGCTAGCCTCTACCACCACAAAGGTTACAGTCTCAGGCAGGCCTGCAGGGAGGTGATAGAGGACAACCTAAAAGGAGTCTGCGCAGGGGTCATTGCTGTTGACAGTAAGGGTGATACCGTGATAGAAACTAACGCTGGTGTTATGTTTGTGGGGACAATAATAAATGGTATCCCTCGAGTAGAAGCTTTAAGGCCCATGAAGAATGTCTCTTATGCAATTTGGGAATCAGATGAGCTCGTGGCGTACCTTCACCCCAACCCGTGGACGCCAGGCGCAACTATTCTGACACGAAAAAGCTTAAGTGGGGCAGAGAGCATTTTCAACTTACCACTACCTGACTATGTAGCCCTGCTGGAGGTGGCAAAATCTGTGTCAAATCTGTTGTGTGAGAGGTTTGGAGCACAGCGCTGTTCTCTAGTTTTTTACCCGTCACAAAACCATCCAGCTCAAATCAGACTCCTCCCTCTACACGGTGTCTCCCCCAAGTGGCAGCCTCAGGTAGCGCTAGATGAAGAATTTAATGCCTACGACCCTGGCTTCTGTACGTCAAAAAATGGTTTCAAATGGAACTCTGAAGAACTAACCAAAGTCCAGGCTAAGATTAGAAATGTCTTACCGACACCAAACGCCCCGCCCTGTTTTGATTTTCATGGCGACCTTGATCATGATAACCTCTTCAGTCGCATCGTCCGTGGAGTACAGCAGCAGTGGAGAGTTTGGGAGGATGGCGCTCATGTTGCGTTTTTGACCCCGTACCCAAACACACCTGGATGCACAGTCGTCGTCCCACGAAAACCTCTACCAAGTGACATCTTTAGCCTAGAAAGTGCAGACTTCAAAGCCCTGATCTTGGCCACTTATAAGGTAGCTCGACTTGTCCAAAAAGGGATGCAAGCGCGAGGCGTGGCTCTGATCTTCGAAGGATTCGAGATTGACTATGCTCACGCTAAGCTGTTTCCTCTGCTGTCCGCTCCGAATGGCACCAAGCTCGTGAAAACACCAGCGCAATCCTTTGAAACTTACCCCGGATATGTATCGTCTGCAGATGGTCCGGCTGCTGATTTGGATGACCTGAAAACAGTTCATGCTAAAATCACGCAGTGCAGACCTCCGCGTTCATGGCAGCTCCCCCAGTCACACGCGACCGCCGCCATCACAAGCGACTGGTACCGTAATCTGTTCCGAATTCAAAACACGCTCTTCCACAGCACGGTAGAATATTTTCACAAAATTTGCCAGTACTCTTATGCCCTGACGCCTTTGACAACAGACACCATCTCCTCACCCATGGGTCTGGGCTCAGATTCTGAACCTGTGTCCATTAACCTCTTGGGTCATGATGTGTACCTGGCCGACTCCATGCAGTTCGTGCTTGAGTACTTCCTTCGATTCCAGGATGACCTCCCCGGAGCGTACTATATTTCTCCCAGCTTCAGAGGGGAGGACCCGGACAACACGCATTTGAATCAGTTCTACCACGTCGAGTGCGAACTGCTGGGAAACATGAACGATGCTATTTCTGTTGCCGAGGGATACGTGGCTCATCTGACCAAGGCCATGTTGAAAAATCATTCAGATATCATCCTGAAAACAGCAGGGAGCCTTTTGCACGCTACAGCTCTGCTCAGTAAGCTCAAAGGGAAAACTCCACTACCACGAGTGACCCTGGACGACGCCATTCCAATGATGACCACTCCCGACTGCCTGGAGTGGGTGCAAGACGGACAACCGCAGTTTGGCCGAAAGCTCACGCGAAAAGGAGAACGCCTTTTGATAGAGAAGTTCGATGGGGCAGTGTGGTTGACTGAAATGGACCACCTGGCTGTGCCCTTTTACCAAGCATATGTGGAGGGTTCAGGAAGAGGAAAGGCCAAAGCTGCAGACCTCCTGATTGGACTGGGAGAGACGGTCGGTCTGGGAGAGCGCCACCCCTCACCCGCCCTGGTACAAGATGCCTTGAGACACCACGCCGTGCCCGAGAACTCGTACAGGTGGTACATAGGCATGAGGCACATCCGGCCCCTCCTCACCAGTGGGTGGGGCATGGGCACTGAGCGCTTCTTGTGCTGGCTCCTCCAGCACGACGACATCAGAGATATGCACATCATCCCCCGAATGAAAGGAGCCAAGTTCATGCCCTGAGTCTGAACTTTCAGACCAATGAAGAAGGAACAATGTTCCGTGATATGGCATTATCTTAACATTACAAGTTTAGAGATTCACTTCTAGCCAAAAAATAGACTAAAATCAATTTTTTTTTTCTTTTTAGTTGTGTTTATTTACAATATAAATATAGAAAAACATGGATGCTTATGTGAGTGGGCTTGCATCTCCACAAACCTGATATACATAAAACTTAACTATCTCCATAGAGAATGCTCCAAAGTCATTAAAAACACGTCGAGAGGTTTTTGGAGTATTTTGCTTCTCGTGCTCATTTCATTCATCCTGATTAAGTCACAGGTACAAATTCTGCAGGTTAAAGGTCAGAAATCACGTCAGACTGGGTTTATTACAACTGTGCACTAGGCTTTAGTTTTTTCCATGGCAATTCCCTGTGCTGCCAGTAGATGGCGTGCTAACGTGACATGCAGAAGAATGTGTATTTTTTTATACCTGAGCTTTAGTTGAAGTTCTGAAACATCAGACGCCAAAGCACATGTCCACCAGAGCAAAGTGAAAGGAAGAACAATACACAATATGTGTTTTTGGAAATATATCGGGCACATTTGGAATGTTTATGGTTTATTAAAGGCACAGTATGGAACTTTTCTGGTGGAGACTGCTTCATGCTTACAGGTCAGGTCTGTGATGGCTCATAGTGCCTTTAACTGTACTTCCATGTTGGTTTGCGCTGAAATGGAGCAATGAGAGTCTGTTAGTGTTAGTGTTAGGGTAATAATAATAATAATAATAATAATAATAATAATAATAATAATAATAATAATAATAATAATAATAATACAAAATGAGCCTCTGTTTGACCCTGGAAATGTTTTATTTTTTATTTTTATTTTGATTGAACCTAAACATTCATAAATGTCACTTATGCTGGTACGGGCGGTTTTCTGCCGCTTTCATTTATGTAAGAAATCATGTGAACGTCCATTTTTCATTTGAAGATCATTTTGTGGTCAATTTGAGCCAATAAGCATTTTGATTATCTTTCTATAATAATAAGAATATTTACAGATTTTCTATGTATCCTGTGATTTGTTAAATACAATTCTGAAAATAAACATGTGTCTTTGTTCATTTTTACGTAAACCAAAAAAATATTTAAACTAATTTTATTAAACTGGTGTCATTATAACAATAAACCAATAATAAACCAATCTGCATCACTTTTCTACTGGAGGGTCCGCCACCTGCGTGTCTCCATGGAGATGTTATTGCTTTGTCTAGAATGTTCCACAGTATAAATTAAACCTCTTTATCACGGAGACGAGCAGGTTACAGCACTACGCTACATTACAGGTCAGATCTGTGGAGAGACGCATCTATTCACAGAGAGAATTACTGTATTTTTGAGCAACAGAAACGCCTGTAATTAATAAATGCTGAATGTGTTTAAAGTCACACCATGGAACATTCCAGGCAAAGCAAGAACATCTCCATGGAGACAAGTAACTAGCAGACCCTCTACTGTTAAAGTTGCGCAGTTCAGCTTTAAACTAGCCTGGACAAAGGGATCAGTATTGGTTTAGTTCTGGTTTAAGACCCGATCCGACTTCTGACCCGAGCTCAAATATTCAGACTTTTTAAACACACTGAAATTTTTTACTTTTTATTCAGAATAAAAATAATTCGAAGTTTTTTCAGAGTTAAAAAATTCAAAATGAGAAATTCAGCAGCACTTAAAAGTGCATTGTGTAACTTTTCTGGTGGTGAGTCTGTCACTGTACAGGAAGGGCCAGAGTCGGCTCTATCTCCTGAGGAGACTCAGGTCTTTTGGAGTGAGGGGGCCACTCCTGAAAACCTTCTATGACTCTGTGGTGGCATCAGCCATCCTGTACGGTGTGGTCTGCTGGAGCAGCAGCGTCACAGAGAGGGAGAAGAAGAAACTGGACAAGATCATCAAGAAGTCCAGCTCCGTCCTGGGCTGTCCTCTGGACTCGGTGCAGCAGGTGGGGGACAAGAGGGTCCTGGCTAAACTCATGTCTATGCTGGACCATGAGTGTCGCCCCCTGCAGGACGCCCTGTCTGCTCTGGAGAGCAGCATCAGTGACAGACTGATTCACCCTCGCTGTGTGAAGGAGAGATTTCGCAGGTCTTTCCTTCCTGCTGCTGTCAGACTGTATAATGAACACTGTTAACACTGAACGTGTGAACACTGTTAACACTGAACATGTGAACACTGTTAACACTGAACGTGTGAACACTGTTAACACTGAACGTGTGAACACTGTTAACACTGAACATGTGAACACTGTTAACACTGAACATGTGAACACTGTTAACACTGAACATGTGAACACTGTTAACACTGAACATGTGAACACTGTTAACACTGAACATGTGTCATTCAACTGTATCTATGTGCAATACTGAAGACCATGTAAAACATCTGGTACAATTCACTTATGTCACTTTACTGATATTTATCCTGTCTGTACATAAACACAGTCATATTACTGTAAATAACATAATACACTGAAGTCACTTTACTGAGATTTATTCTGTTCATTTGCTGCACTGTTACTTTTATTGTACAAAATAGTTTTTTGGTATTTTATATTTTTGCTCCACTGGAACAGTGTGTTACATTAGAGTCTATTTTTAAGTCTATTTTTAAATTATTTTTAGCCATTATCTATTATCTTGTTTTATTGCATGTTCCATTTTCCTGCTGTTCTTGAACTGTGCGTTGCAACACTGGAATTTCCCCACTGTGGGACTAATAAAGGCATATCTTATCTTACCTTCTTGTTTCTATGGATACGTCACTGCTCTGTCTGGAATGTTCCACAGTGTGACATTAAACAGCTCTACTTTACATTTATTCAATTCCAGGTGGTTTTAGAGCTCAAAAATACCTAAAAAACAGACATTCTGTGTACAACTGGTGTGTGGCGCCCTCTAGTGACGTATCAGACAAAAAAGAAGGAAACTGAATGAAATGTTAAAATATACTTTACTGATTTGAGAGTAAAAAATGTAAACAAAAATATATTATACATTTTATCTAGTAGGTGGCAGCACAAAGAGCCACTTCACCCTGTAACAGTTTCACTCGTTTCCCTCGTGCTCCCCTCGTGTTTCCTTCGTGCTTCCCTCGTGTTTCCCTCGTGCTCCCCTCGCGTTTCCCTCGTGCTTCCCTCGTTTCCCTCGTGCTCCCCTCATGTTTCCCTCGTGCTCCCCTCGTGTTTCCCTCGTGCTCCCCTCGTGTTTCCCTCGTGCTCCCCTCGTGTTTCCCTCGTGTTTCCCTCGTGCTCCCCTCGTGTTTCCCTCGTGCTTCCCTCGCGTTTCCCTCGTTTCCCTCGTGCTCCCCTCATGTTTCCCTCATGCTTCCCTCGTGTTTCCCTCGTGTTCTCCTCGTGTTCTCCTCGTGCTTCCCTCGTGCTTCCCTCGTGTTTCCCTCGTGTTTCCCTCGTGCTCCCCTCGTGTTTCCCTCGTGCTTCCCTCGCGTTTCCCTCGTTTCCCTCGTGCTCCCCTCGTGCTTCCCTCGTGCTTCCCTCGTGTTTCCCTCGTGCTTCCCTCGTGCTTCCCTCGTGTTTCCCTCGTGTTTCCCTCGTGCTTCCCTCGTGCTTCCCTCGTGCTTCCCTCGTGTTTCCCTCGTGCTTCCCTCGTGCTTCCCTCGTGTTTCCCTCGTGCTTCCCTCGTGCTTCCCTCGTGCTTCCCTCGTGTTTCCCTCGTGCTTCCCTCGTGTTTCCCTCGTGTTTCCCTCGTGTTTCCCTCATGCTTCCCTCATGTTTCCCTCACGCACCCTGCACACCACACAGAGGTGCTTCGGTTCAGTCAGTGATTAAAGGTTCGTTTCTGTGTCTTCTGTGTTTTAATAATTTCATTTTTTCATTCATTCATTCATTAAATCTTTGGTAACAGTACATCCCACAGTCATCCTGAGAAACTGATCCTCTGCAGCTGATGCCATCCACTTTCCCTGGGTGTGAAGTTAACAGTAGGCACTGCTCTGTCTGAAGCCATTACTCAAATTAGACTTTAATCTGAGTTTTATTTGAACCCAATCTGACCATAAAGACCAGACTCTGAACTCCACCAGGTGATCTGATCTGTGCCGTTAAACACGTCCCTCTAAAGAACATCACAAGCTAGCATTAGCATTAGCATTAGCATTAGCCAACAGTTTCTCACTGAGTCTTTCTCCTTTTAGTGTCAAATCCTCCTGAACAGGACCCTGAACGCTCTGATCACAAATCACTTTTCTATTTCATCTTGAGTTTTCAGACTATATTAAAACATTTTTGGCAGTTTTTGGCATGTGTGTGTTGTATCACCATGGTAACTGCTGATCATTCCGCCCATAGACATGCCTGAGGAACACCCCCAGTGTGATGTCACTGCAGAGTGTCAGAGACTTTGCCCCATGTCTCCACAGACTGGATAAAGAAGTGGACTGAGCGAGTGTGACGTCAACCACAGTGTTCAGCTCCAGCCAAATGAAGCTCACTGAGGGTAGCGGTTGTAAGAGAAATAAAAACCCCAGGATCACGTAGAGCGGGTTAATCTGAACATTTTAAGTCCAAACCGAAGAGCCTGACAGCAGCAGGTACAGAGAGAGGAGCCATGAGTCGATGGAGCTCAAGTTTCCTGGTGGAGGGCCCGTTACCTGCTTGTGTCCATGGAGATGTTCTTGCTTTGCCTGCAGTGTTCCAAAGTATGGCATTAAACTTATCCATCTCCATAGAGACAAGCGGGAGACGCCACTAGGCTAGACTTTACAGGTGAGATCTGTGACGAGGTGACTCCACTCACAGTAAGAACGCATGTTTTTAAAGGTATTTTTGAGTAATAAAAACACCCAGAATTGAAAAAATGCATCTTATACAAGTTTAATATCATATTGCGGAACATTACAGGCAAAGCTATAGCATCTCCCCCAACCTGAAAAGTAACACTGTGCACCTTTTTGAACGCGGCGGCTGGCGGGTTAGACATGTCCACATATACGAACAGTCTGTGGTGCTCCGTTCACAGTCAGACGATGTTCCTCTCCAGCATGGGCTCTCGGCTGAGGATTCGTCTGAAGTCCAGCGCGCTCAGGTCGATGGTCTGGTACCCGCCCTCCAGGATGAGCTCTGCCAGGCCTCTGCCCACCGCGGGAGAGTGCTGCAGGCCGTGCCCACTGAAGCCCGTGGCAAAGTACATGTTGTTGATCAGAGGGTGCATGCCGATGATGCCGTTCTGGTCAAAGGTGTTGTAGTCATAGAAACCCGCCCACGCGCTGGACACCTGCCCGGACACACAAGAGAAGGAGGGTGAGCCTTAAAGGTGCTGAGGGCTGAGCGGTCGGTGAGTTTTACACTTTTAAATAACTCCATATTTATCAATTTTTGGTACTCAAGACTTGCTAATTACCCCCCGCCTGTGCTTTACAGCGTGACCGATCGAATACGTGACTCTCCTGACGCCCGACAACCCGCCGCCCGACAACCCACCGCCCGACAACCCACCGCCCGACAACCCACCGCCCGACAACCCGCCTCAACCCCATGCAACACGCCGCCACGACCCCACGCAACCCGCCACCACGACCCCACGCAACTCGCCGCCACGACCCCACGCAACCCACCGCCACGACCACACTTCACCCTGACCAAACGCAACACACCACCAAGCCCCTGGCCCACAACATTAATGTTTCACTTTTTCGCTTTTATAAATATAATAAAAATGTCCAAACAACACACTGTATATTTGCCCAACTTTATTGAAAGTCATTTAAAATGACCATGACAGGGACCCCACTGTCACAGGTGCACTGTGTCTTTTCTGATGGAGGGTTTCTATGGAGATGTCATTCCTCTGCCTGGAATGTTCCACAGTGTGACATTAAACAGCTCTACTTTACATTTATTCAATCACAGGTGGTTTTAGAGCTCAAAAATCCCTAGAAAAACAGACATTCTGACTGTGAGCGGGGTCGCCTCTCCACAGATCTGACCTGGAACTTGGTCTGGTTTGGTCTCCATGAAGATAGAAAGATTTAATGCCATACTGTGGAACATTCCAGACAAAGCTATAACATCTCCATGGAGAAAATCGACATAAAGGACTGAAGAACAGAGCGGATTTTTACACAATCAACAATCGAAGCTCCAAACTCTGATCTCAGGTAAAAAGAGTTTTATATTTTGTTCTGGATGTGTCGAGAGTTTTGGAGGAGACGTCTTCTGTGTTTGAGGGACACGTGGGACAAATGAGCGTCTGCGGTTGGATCGTCTCAGGTTTGGACGGAGATTTTTTATGGTCTTTGGTCCAGTTCCAGAACCTTCTGGATTTGAGCAGAATGTAGAAGGGACTGAAATGCTGTGCAGTCTGTGTGTGAGATTCAAATAAAAAAGGAGCCGTGTTCTACAGTTTGAACGTACACCGTGGAGTCATAGAACATCCTGACGTGCAGCAGTCCAGTGTTCCTCCTCGAGTAGAACACACGCCTCCTTGTTGTTTAATGCGCTGTTACCACGGCTACAAACTGAAACGACCTGTGAATGTGAAAAGCCCGTTTCCTGTCTGTAAATGTCTCAAATATCAGTTACTTCAGTGTTTTAACTGAAGCTAGTCCCCACATTCTACTCAGGGCAGTTGTTTACCCGTTGCTATGGTGACATCACGACGACGGGCACGGGGCAGTGATACAGTGATGTGGCTGTTGCCGGATCTACTTGTGCCTTACGCAGTATTAACGCACAGCGGTTAAACGCTGGGATTCTCACTGACCGAAGAATCAAACTCCATATTTTACCTTGAGTTGTTCAAACGCAGGAACTCGCTGAGCCAGACTGGGCCACACTTTGTCCACGAAGAACTGATGGTCCACCTCCAGGTCCGTGGTGTCCGGCTCCTCGGCCTGAACACGAGAAACACACACCACACGGACACATAAGAAACAGACACAAACACACACAGACACACACACAAGAAACAGACACACACACGGAGCTGTGAGTCTAACAGAACTGCAGCGGTGGAACGGAACAGAGTAAAAGCACTGTACATGGAAGCTGCACTGTGTAACTTTTCTGGTGGAGGGTCCGTCACCTGCTTGTTTCTATGGATACCTCATTGCTCTGCCTGGAATGTTCCACAGTGTGACATTAAACAGCTCTACTTTACATTTATTCAATTACAGGTGGTTTTAGAGCTCAAAAATACCTAGAAAAACAGACATTCTGACTGAGCGGGGTCGCCTCTCCACAGATCTGAGCTGGAACTTGATCCCGACTTCTGAAGCTTTGTAAAACCTCAGAAAATTCACTAAACACTTTTACTTTTTACTCCTTAAGTAGATTTTTAAACAGGTACTTTGATACTTTTACATAAGTAGATTTTTTCCATGAAAACGTTCTTGCTTTGCCTGGAATGTTCCGTGGTGTGACATTAAACATTTCCATCAGCATTTCAAAATTAAATAATTCCTTCCTCCTCTCCACAGATCCGACCTGTAATGTGGAGTAGTGCTGTAATCTGTTTAATAGATTTAATCTATACTGTGGAACATTCTAGACAAAGCAATAACATCTCCATGGAGATAAGCAGGCGGTGGACTCTCCAGTAGAAATGTTAGCAGGTGCAGCTTTAAAGCAGAGATGAGTCAGATCTACGGAGACGTTTTATGCCTGAATAAATTAAATGGTGGAGAATATTTGTTTGACTTTTCTATTTTCGTTTTATTTCTCGGGGCGTCGTCGGGGCTGTTTGCGCTCACACCTCCAAAGGCGACGTGCCTGTGATGTAGTTCCCTCCCAGTCCTTCCCTCCTGAAGTAAACTCCGGAATAATCGATAAGGAACGGCGTGTCCAGGCCGGGCCCGTCCGGACAGTGAACCACGTACACGTACCTGCACACAGGGACATGAGGAGGGACATGAGGAGGGACGTGAGGAGGGACGTGAGGAGGGACGTGAGGGACATGAGGAGGGACATGAGGAGGGACATGAGGAGGGACGTGAGGAGCAACGTGAGGAGCAACGTGAGGAGGGACATGAGGGACATGAGGAGGGACATGAGGAGGGACATGAGGGACGTGAGGGACATGAGGAGGGACGTGAGGGACATGAGGAGGGACATGAGGGACGTGAGGAGGGACGTGAGGAGGGACGTGAGGAGGGACATGAGGAGGGACATGAGGAGGGACGTGAGGAGGGACGTGAGGGACATGAGGAGGGACGTGAGGAGGGACGTGAGGAGGGACGTGAGGGACATGAGGAGGGACATGAGGAGGGACGTGAGGAGGGACGTGAGGGACATGAGGAGGGACGTGAGGAGGGACGTGAGGGACATGAGGAGGGACATGAGGAGGGACATGAGGAGGGACGTGAGGAGGGACGTGAGGGACATGAGGAGGGACGTGAGGAGGGACGTGAGGAGGGACGTGAGGGACATGAGGAGGGACGTGAGGAGGGACATGAGGAGGGACGTGAGGAGGGACGTGAGGAGCAACGTGAGGAGCAACGTGAGGAGCAACGTGAGGAGGGACATGAGGGACATGAGGAGGGACATGAGGGACGTGAGGGACATGAGGAGGGACGTGAGGGACATGAGGAGGGACATGAGGGACGTGAGGAGGGACGTGAGGAGGGACGTGAGGAGGGATGTGAGGGACATGAGGAGGGATGTGAGGGACATGAGGAGGGACATGAGGAGGGACATGAGGAGGGACGTGAGGAGGGACGTGAGGAGGGACGTGAGGAGGGACATGAGGAGGGACGTGAGGGACATGAGGAGGGACGTGAGGAGGGACGTGAGGAGGGACATGAGGAGGGACATGAGGAGGGACGTGAGGAGGGACGTGAGGAGGGACGTGAGGGACATGAGGAGGGACATGAGGAGGGACGTGAGGAGCAACGTGAGGAGGGACATGAGGGACATGAGGAGGGACATGAGGAGGGACGTGAGGAGGGACGTGAGGAGGGACGTGAGGAGCAACGTGAGGAGCAACGTGAGGAGGGACATGAGGGACATGAGGAGGGACATGAGGGACGTGAGGGACATGAGGAGGGACGTGAGGGACATGAGGAGGGACATGAGGGACGTGAGGAGGGACGTGAGGAGGGACGTGAGGAGGGATGTGAGGGACATGAGGAGGGATGTGAGGGACATGAGGAGGGACATGAGGAGGGACGTGAGGAGGGACATGAGGAGGGACGTGAGGAGGGACATGAGGAGGGACGTGAGGGACATGAGGAGGGACGTGAGGAGGGACGTGAGGGACATGAGGAGGGACGTGAGGAGGGACGTGAGGAGGGACGTGAGGAGGGACATGAGGAGGGACGTGAGGAGGGACGTGAGGGACATGAGGAGGGACATGAGGAAGGACATGAGGAGGGACGTGAGGAGGGACGTGAGGAGGGACGTGAGGGACATGAGGAGGGACATGAGGAGGGACGTGAGGAGCAACGTGAGGAGGGACATGAGGGACATGAGGAGGGACATGAGGAGGGACGTGAGGAGGGACATAAGGGACATGAGGAGGGACATGAAGAGGGACATGAGGGACGTGAGGGACATGAGGAGGGACGTGAGGAGGGACGTGAGGAGGGACGTGAGGGACATGAGGAGGGACATGAGGAGGGACGTGAGGAGCAACGTGAGGAGGGACATGAGGGACATGAGGAGGGACGTGAGGAGGGACATAAGGGACATGAGGAGGGACATGAAGAGGGACATGAGGGACGTGAGGGACATGAGGAGGGACGTGAGGGACATGAGGAGGGACATGAGGGACGTGAGGAGGGACGTGAGGAGGGACGTGAGGAGGGACGTGAGGAGGGATGTGAGGGACATGAGGAGGGATGTGAGGGACATGAGGAGGGACATGAGGAGGGACGTGAGGAGGGACATGAGGAGGGACATGAGGAGGGACGTGAGGAGGGACGTGAGGAGGGACATGAGGAGGGACGTGAGGAGGGACGTGAGGGACATGAGGAGGGACGTGAGGAGGGACGTGAGGGACATGAGGAGGGACATGAGGAGGGACGTGAGGGACATGAGGAGGGACGTGACGAGGGACGTGAGGGACATGAGGAGGGACGTGAGGAGGGACGTGAGGAGGGATGTGAGGGACATGAGGAGGGACATGAGGAGGGACGTGAGGAGGGACGTGAGGAGGGACATGAGGAGGGACGTGAGGAGGGACGTGAGGAGGGACGTGAGGAGGGACGTGAGGGACATGAGGAGGGACATGAGGAGGGACGTGAGGAGGGACGTGAGGAGGGACGTGAGGAGGGACGTGAGGGACATGAGGAGGGACGTGAGGGACATGAGGAGGGACGTGAGGAGCAACGTGAGGAGGGACATGAGGAGGGACGTGAGGAGGGACGTGAGGAGGGACGTGAGGGACATGAGGAGGGACGTGAGGGACATGAGGAGGGACGTGAGGAGCAACGTGAGGAGGGACATGAGGAGGGACGTGAGGAGGGAGGTGAGGAGGGACGTGAGGGACATGAGGAGGGACGTGAGGAGGGACGTGAGGAGGGACGTGAGGGACATGAGGAGGGACGTGAGGGACATGAGGAGGGACGTGAGGAGCAACGTGAGGAGGGACATGAGGAGGGACATGAGGAGGGACATGAGGAGGGTTAGGATTACTGTGTTTTGAAAAAAGTTAAACAGAACATTTTTTCCTTTTTAGCTTCAAGATCTGGATGAGAATTATTAGAACAAGTTGGTCTCAAAATCCGACAGTTTGAGTCAGTTTGAGTACCCGTGTGTAATCCCATCGGGGTAAGGCGCTCACTAAACAGCGTTTGTCTCTGGATATTGGACGCTGTTCCCGCGGTTTATGGCGGCAGTGGGCTTCAGCCCCTGCGGGTCTGCGCGCTCATTCCACTCGGAGCAGGGCTGCATCTTGGGCAATGTTCCTGAGCACCTCGGTGGAGGAGATCTGTGCGGAGGCAAACTGGAGTACACCTCGCACTTTCGGCAGGTTTTATAGACCGGATGGCCCTCACTGAGCCTGGGAGCGCCGCCTCTTTGGGTACGCTCGTCTGGCATTACGGCGAGATACCAGAACGAAAGTTAAAAGGGAACTTTAGGTTAAGAAATGAACCCCGGTTCTCTGAAACATGAGTGCGGTATCTCACCAGACCGCTCGTCTTGCCGTGAGCAGGAAGTGTGCCGGGACGCTCTTACAGCAGGAGGAAGTCCCGCCCCCTGCATACGTCACGTGTTCTAAGGCTTCAGTGAAATACCGTATGTTGAACGAGAACATCACCACACCACAGTGGTACTTTGCAGGTGATGCCATCAACATTCTCTGGGGATGTGGTTCTAACTGTAAGCACTGCTCTGTCGGAAGCTTTAGTAAACTTCAATCTGAGCTTTATTTTAACACAGTGTGACCAGAAGGACCTGACTGAGCTGCACCAGGTCAGCTGATCTGTGCCGTTAAACCAGTGCCACACATAAAACTGACGAAACTCAAAACAAACGACATTAAAACACGGTTACAGCTCATCACACGCCCCCTTGTGTCCACACTGGAGACGTGCAGCTGTCTAAAGATTACCTCTTCCGGGGCTCCACGGGCACAGGGACTCCCTCCACGGAGTCCTCTGGCCCACTGCCGATGCCCAACATTTGGGCCAGTCTCCCGGAGAAGGCCCCCGCCGCGTTCACCACAATGGAACACTCCACCGGCTGGTACTCCAGACTGTTGGGCATCTGCACCTGGGCACAGCAACACATGAGAGTACCACATGAGGGCACCACATGAGGGCCCCACCACATGAGAGCACCACATGAGAGCACCACATGAGGGCCCCACATGAGGGCCCCACATGAGAGTACCACATGAGAGTACCACATGAGGGCACCACATGAGGGCACCACATGAGAGCACCACATGAGAGCACCACATGAGGGCCCCACATGAGAGCATCACATGAGAGCACCACATGAGGGCACCACCACATGAGAGCACCACATGAGGGCCCGACATAAGAGCACCACATGAGAGCACCACATGGGTGCACCACATGAGGGCACCACCACATGAGGGCACCACATGAGGGCACCACATGAGAGCACCGCATGAGGGCACCACCACATGAGGGCACCACCACATGAGGGTACCACCACATGAGGGTACCACATGAGAGTACCACATGAGAGCACCACATGAGGGCACCACCACATGAGAGCACCACATGAGGGCACCACCACATGAGGGTACCACATGAGAGCACCACATGAGGGCACCACCACATGAGAGCACCACCACATGAGAGTACCACATGAGAGCACCACATGAGGGTACCACATGAGAGCACCACATGAGGGCACCACCACATGAGAGTACCACATGAGAGCACCACATGAGGGCACCACCACATGAGAGTACCACATGAGGGCACACACCACATGAGGGCACCACATGAGAGCACCACATGAGAGTACCACGAGAGCACCACCACGAGGGCACCACATGAGGGCACACACCACATGAGAGCACCACATGAGAGCACCACATGTGAGCCCCACATGTGAGCCCCACATGAGAGCACCCCTGAGAGCACCACATGAGAGCCCCACATGAGAGCCCCACATGAGGGCACCACATGAGAGCACCACATGAGAGCACCACATGAGGGCACCACATGAGGGCACCACATGAGGGCACCACATGAGAGCACCACATGAGGGCACACAGCACTCACAGCGGGCAGGACCTTTACAAACATCAGAGCTCTGAATCAGAATCAGAATCAGAATCAGAAAAGCTTTTATTGCCATTGTCAGTGAACACAATTCACAGACGAGGAACTTGCTTTGGTGATGAGGTGCAACATAGAACACTGAATAATAATAATAATAATAATAATAATAATAATAATAATAATAATAATAATAATAATAAAGTATCACTATTTGAATAAAGTAAGAGCATGCAAAAAGATTAAGATATATAAATAAATATATAAAAATATATAAAAATAAAAATAGTCAAGTATATACAGAGCATCAGAACAACAGTGCAAACCGACAGTGCAAAGAGCAAGTGACGTGACATGACTTATTTAAAGTGACTGGTATTATAAAGTGTCCTTAGTACAGGTGTTATAAGTGTTCATAAAGTGTTTATGAGTCCAACGGCAGAGGGGAAGAAACTGTTCTTATGGCGAGAGGTTCTGGTCCGTATGGACCGTAGCCTTCTGCCAGAGGGAAGTGGCTCGAATAGTCCATGTCCAGGGTGAGAGGGGTCAGCTGCTATCCGGCCTGCACGCCCCCGAGTCCTGGAGACGTACAGGTCCTGGAGAGATGGAAGGCTACAGCCGATCACCTTCTCAGCAGAGCGCACAATGCGCTGCAGTCTCTGTCTGTCCCTGGCAGTGGCCCCAGCGTACCACACAGTGATGGAGGATGAGGATGGACTCAATGATGGCCGTGTAAAACTGCACCATCATCTGAGCAGGCAGCTTGGCTTTCCTCAGCTGCCGCAGGAAGTACATCCTCTGCTGGGCTTTCTTGATGAGGGAGCTGATGGTCGGCTCCCACTTGAGGTTGTGGGTGATGCAGGTGCCCAGGAAGCGGAAGGAGTCCACAGTGGTGATGGAGGAGTCTGTCAGGGTGAGGAGAGGCAGGGGGGCTGTGACTTTCCTGAAGTCCACGATCATCTCCACTGTCTTCTGGGCGTTGAGCTCCAGGTTGTTGCTGCTGCACCAGGACACCAGCCGGTCCACCTCCCTCCTGTAGGCAGACTCATCGCTGTCCGAGATGAGCCCGATGAGGGTGGTGTCATCCGCAAACTTAACCAGTTTCACGGAGTCGTGGCTGGAGGTGCAGCAGTTGGTGTACAGGGAGAAGAGCAGGGGAGAAAGTACACAGCCCTGTGGAGATCCTGTGCTTATAGTCCGAGTGTCCGAGACATTCTTCCCCAGCCGCACGCACTGCCTCCGGTCCGTCAGGAAGTCAGTGATCCACCTGCAGGTGGAGTCAGGCACGTTGAGCTGGGCGAGCTTGTCCTGGAGCAGAGCAGGGAGGATGGTGTTGAATGCAGAGCTGAAGTCCACAAACAGGATCCTGGCGTAGGTTCCCGGGGAGTCCAGATGCTGAAGGATGAAGTGGAGGGCCAGGTTGATGGCGTCGTCTACAGACCGATTGGCTCTGTAGGCGAACTGCAGAGGGTCCAGGAGGGGGGAGGTGAAGGACTTGAGGTGAGGCAGAACCAGGCGCTCAAATGACTTCATGACTACAGACGTCAGCGCCACAGGTCTGTAGTCGTTAAGTCCGGTGATCCTGGGCTTCTTGGGGACGGGAACAATTGAAGCAGGCTGGGACATGGCATAACTCCAGGGAGATGTTAAAGATGTCCGTGAAGACAGGAGCCAGTTCTTCAGCGCAGTGTCTCAGGGTGGAAGGAGAGACACCGTCCGGACCTGGGGCTTTCCGTGGGTTTTGCCTTTTAAATGTCTTAGTCACATCCTGCTTGGAGAGTGTGAGGGCAGTGGGGGAGGAGGAAGGGTCTGAGGTGGGCTTGGCCGCAATGTCCATTGTAGTCAGTGGGGTGGGGGAGGGGTGTGAGACTTCAAATCTAGCGTAGTAGGTGTTAAGCCTTTCCGCTAGTTGTCGGTCATCCACAGCAGGGGGGGCTTTGGGTCTATAATTTGTGATCTTCTTCAGACCTTTCCAGACAGAGACGGAGTCGTTGGACCAGAACTTCTCCTTCAGATGTGTATTGTATCTCGATTTAGCCTTCTCCACTTCCTTGCTAAATGAGTACTTGCTCTGTCTGTAAGAGTGAGGGTCACCACTTCTGTGCGCCTCCTCCTTCTCCTTCCTCAGCTGTCTCAGTCTGGGTGTGAACCAGGGTTTGTCATTGTTAAATGACACCCTGGTGCGAGATGGAATAATGCTGTCCTCACAGAACTGGATGTATGACGTCACTGTGTCCGTGTACTCATCCAGATTCTCTGCGGAGGTCTTGAACATGCTCCAGTCCGTTGTGTCCAAGCATGTGCGAAGCTCCTCCACAGCCTCGCTGGTCCACCTTTTAGAAGTCCTCACTGTTGGTTTGGAGAGCTTCAGTTGTTGTTTGTATGTGGGGATGAGGTGAACCATGACGTGGTCAGAAAAGCCTAAAGCAGCACGTGACACGCTCCGATAGGCCCCACTGACTGTTGTGTAACAGTGATCCAGCGTGTTCTGCTCTCTCGTTGGGCATTTAATAAACTGTTTGTATTTTGGTAACTCCTGGCTCAGGTTTCCCTTGTTAAAGTGTGACACGCTCCGATAGGCCCCACTGACTGTTGTGTAACAGTGATCCAGCGTGTTCTGCTCTCTCGTTGGGCATTTAATAAACTGTTTGTATTTTGGTAACTCCTGGCTCAGGTTTCCCTTGTTAAAGTCGCCGAGGATAATAAGTAGAGAGTCCGGGAAGGTTCGTTCCACATCCAGTACCTGTTCCGCGAGTGCGCGTTGAGCCTCGTGCACGTCCGCGCATGGCGGGATGTAAACAGCAGCCAGAATGAATGAAGCGAACTCACATGGCGAGTAGAAAGGTTTGCAGTGAATGAAAAGATATTCCAGAGCAGGAGAGCAGTGTTGGGAGATCACAGTTACATCTGAGCACCAGGCGTTGTTGATGTAGAAACAGACCCCTCCACCTTTTGTCTTTCCCCCCGAGAGAGCCCCCTGTCTGTCCGCGCGGAGGAGCTGAAATCCGTCCAGGTGTAACGCGCGGTCCGGGATCTGCTCGCTGAGCCATGTCTCCGTGAAGCACAAGACACAAGAGGAAGAAAAGTCTCTGTTACTCCTCATCAGCAGCGCCAGTTCGTCCATCTTGTTGCTGAGTGAGCGAACGTTGGACAGGAAAATCCCAGGTAAGGGCGTCCGTGTGCCGCGTCTCCGGAGGCGCACCAGAGCCCCTGCGCGTTTTCCTCGTCTGCGGCGTCTCACTTTTTTGGCCAAAAAATGAACTAAATCTACTGCAGGCACTAAAAAAACTGGCAGTAGATCAGCAGAAGTCGCTGTTCACATGGAGGAGACCTGAGGAATCTGATAATCAAAGTTACTCACACTTTACACCTGATGCCCTCAACGTTCTGTGGGGGTGTGATGCTAACTGTAGGCACTGCTCTGTCTGAAGCTGTTACTCAAGTCAGACTTGAATCTGTTTTAAAGCTGCTGCTGTGACTCACTTTCACAGATTTGATCCTGCGCAGAGTCACCTGGTCCCCGTCTCGAGTCGACACGGTGTTTGTCTTGTACTGAAAACCTGTAGAACAGACAGGGTTAGTGCTCCTGTCTGCTGCTCCTGTCTGCTGCTCCTGTCTGCTGCTCCTGTCTGCTGCTCCTGCCTCTTTCCTCGCGTCCTTCTTCTCGATTCTGCAGGACATGGGTGAGGAAGCCCCGCCCACAGAGGAGACACAAGAAGGAGAGAGGAGGACAGAGGAGCAGAGGACAGAGGAGCAGAGGAGAGAGGAGCAGAGGAGAAAGGAGCAGAGGAGCAGAGGAGAGAGGAGCAGAGGAGAAAGGAGCAGAGGAGCAGAGGAGAGAGGAGCAGAGGAGAAAGGAGCAGAGGAGCATAGGAGAGAGGAGCAGAGGAGAGAGGAGCAGAGGAGCAGAGGAGAGAGGAGCAGAGGAGAGAGGAGCAGAGGAGAAAGGAGCAGAGGAGCAGAGGAGAGAGGAGCAGAGGAGAAAGGAGCAGAGGAGCAGAGGAGAGAGGAGCATAGGAGAGAGGAGCAGAGGAGAGAGGAGCAGAGGAGAAAGGAGCAGAGGAGCAGAGGAGCAGAAGAGAGAGGAGCAGAGGAGAGAGGAGCAGAGGAGCAGAAGAGAGAGGAGCAGAGGAGAGAGGAGCAGAGGAGAGAGGAGCAGAGGAGAGAGGAGCAGAGGAGCAGAGGAGAGAGGAGCAGAGGAGAGAGGAGCAGAGGAGAGAGGAGCAGAAGAGAGAGGAGCAGAGGAGAGAGGAGCAGAGGAGAGAGGAGCAGATGAGAGAGGAGCAGAAGAGAGAGGAGCAGATGATGCTCTGGTCTGACCTGTGACCTCTCCGCTGCAGGGGGTCACCCCCATAGACACGGCCTTCCTCCTGAAGGAACTGAGCAGAGTCCAGGGGTCAAACCAGCCCTCGTTCTCCAGACCTGAAACACACACACAGACACAGAAGAAACACACACAAGAAACACACAAGAAACACACACACACACACACACACACACACACACACACACACACACACTCTGTTAGAGCTCTGTTAAAGGGACTGTGTGTGACATTGTGACTTCATGTTTCATGAACTTGTCTGTGTTTAAATAAATGGTCAGAGCCAACGTGCTAATGAGCTAATGAGCTAACGAGCTAACGTGCAGCTCAGGGAGGGAGATGCTTTTACCACAAAACTGCCAAAGCTCCAACATTGGAAAAAATTAAAAATAAGTAGATCATACGGTTTAAAAATCACAGTTTAGCAATGAAAACAGTGGAACTTAACACTAGATCCCATGATCCTCTGCTCTCTTTAAATGTCCCATGATCCTCTGCTCTCTTTAAATGTCCCATGATCCTCTGCTCTGTTCTAATGTCGCTTCCTCGTCACAAACACCTGGAGTTGTGTTTGTTTCATTCACATGTTTAACACACAAACCTGCAGATTTAACACGAGTTCTTCTCTCAAACTGAAAACACTCTGCTCCACCTTGTGATGTCATCATGTGGTGATACAGGAAGTGCTCCACTGTGTTTTTAAACTCCACACACCTTCACTAGAATCATTTGGATAATTTCAGTCCTGGAATTGCCGATCTCGACTGAACTAAAGGTAAAAGGAGCTGTTCACTTGAAAACTACCACCTCATGACATCACAAGGTGGAACAGAGCGTTTGGAGCTTTGGAGATGTAGACAGACTAATAATAAAGAGTTCCTCAAACATGTGAATGAAACAAACACAACTCCAGGTCTGTTTGTGGAGGAACATCAGAACATTAGGACATGGATTACAGCTCTCAGGGGTCAGGGGTCAGGGGTCAGGGGTCAGGTCTGTCCCTCACCGTATGATGCCAGAAGAACTCCGTCAGTGTTGATCCAGGGGAACTTCTCCTTGAGTTGAGTTGGAGACAGGAGAGACACTTTGGCTCCTGCGTATCTGAACACAACAAACATCAGCCACTGGAAATGAGTCACAATAACGGCTGATCTCAGGGTCAAGGAGCTGAAGATCAGACTGTGCTTCTGTCTGAGCTACAGTTCAGATCCTGTTCGATACTGTGAACATTTTAAAGCTGCACTGTGTAACTTTCCCATTGGAGGGTCTGTCACCTGCTTGTTTCTATGGAGATGTCTGCCTGGAATGTTCCACAGTGTGACATTAAACAGCTCTACTTTACATTTATTCAATCACAGGTGGTTTTAGAGCTCATAAATACCCAGAAAAACAGACATTCTGACTGTGAGCGGGGTCGCCTCTCCACAGATCTGACCAGGAACTTAATAAAGAAGCTGATAAACTGACTTCATGACCAGACTGACAGCCCCAACGAATTTGGATCGATGAAAACTCGTCATAATTATTTGAGTAACTCTGTTGTGAATGATTAAATGTTAGTATACAGGCTGTATATAGACTGTATACAGTTTGTATACAGACTGTATAGTCTGTATATAATCTGTATATAGACAGGCTGCTCTTTTGTTCTGTCATGTTGCTATGGCGACACTTTCAGCTTTCCACAGAATTCTAATCAAAAGTTCTGCTGTCGTATAATCTGAAATAATGTACGCCTATTTATGTTATTTCTGAGGTAAATACAGACGATAAATAATAATATTGAAATAAATAAACTCACTCAAAATCCAATATTATTATCAGAGTTTCTCAGGTAGAAAACTGTTAAAATAGTGTGAACAGAAAAATCACTGTATTTCTTTGTTATTTTGGATTCTGCTGTTTTGTTTTCATTTAACAATATTTAAAGCTGCACTGTGTAACTTTTCTGATGGAGGGTCCGCTCACTGTCTCCATGGAGATGTAATTGCTTTGCCTCGAATGTGCCACAGTGTGGTTTTAAACGTGGCCATTTCCGTAAAAACAACAAAGTGACGCCACTAAGTTAAGTTACAGGCCAGATCTGTGGAGAGGCGACCCCACTCACAGTAACAATTCATGTATTTTAAGGTATTTTTGAGCTCTAAAAACAACTTTAATCAAATAAATGTAAGATGGATATGATGAGAATGTGGAATATTTCAAACAAAACAAGAGCATCAACACAGAAACAAGCAGGTGGTGGACCCTCCACCTCTGAAGTTACACAGTGCAGCAGAAATCAGATTTTGGACCAGGTGAACACCAGGTGAACACAACCACGGACCTCTGTGTCTTGTAGTTCTCCTCCATGATGTGAGCCACGTCTTCACTGGCGAGGAACAGGTACCCCGAGTGTTGGAACTGCAGGTCCACCGGGTCCTCGTTCAGAACGCCCAGATGATCCTGAAAAACACGATCCACCGTCACTACGGCAAATATAGAAATACAATCTGATGCACAAACACGGAAAAGTTCTACTCCAAACCAAGAGGAGAAAACGATGCCACAAACACGGCTGGATCCAAAAGTTAAATAAATGGAAATCAGATTTTTATAACACGAGTCAAAAGTTTGGACACACCTTCTCACACCACACCTCTTTTCATTCATTTATTTTTACTCCTTTCTACATTTTAGATACAGACAGAAGACGTATAGAATTATGGAATTATGTAGAAATATCTATTTAGAAATATTTATTACCATTTGTTGTTTGTTTTTTCTTTGTTATTCTAATATAAAGTGATGTGTGAGCTCCTGTGAGTCATTTCCCTCACAGGAGGGAAGAAAAAAACGTAAATAAAGGGACAACTCTGAGAATCTGAATATAAAATATTTAAAAAATGTAGAATTATTGTTTTAATTGTGACATTTTAAATCACAATTTTGATCTAAAACGACTTCATAAAGAAACAAGAGCTCAGACTGAACCAGGTCTAAACCAGGACTAAACCAGGACTAAACCAGGACTAAACCAGGACTAGACCAGGACTAGACCAGGCTGTGTGGACAGCTGCACTTCACACTAGAGCAGAGTGTTTTTTTACATTTGGACTGTACGTACGTTGATGTTCCTCATGAAGTCAGCGGAGTGCAGAGACAGGAGGATGTTCTCAGGGAGCGAGAACTGCTGCCTGATGCCTCCAGCCGACAGCACCGTGGAGGCCCGAGAGTACTGCAAAAGAACACAGAGAACATCAGAGAACGTCAGAGAACGTCAGAGAACGTCAGAGAACACAGAGAACGTCAGAGAACATCAGAGAACACAGAGAACGTCAGAGAACACAGAGAACGTCAGAGAACATCAGAGAACACAGAGAACGTCAGAGAACACAGAGAACGTCAGAGAACACAGAGAAAACAGAGAACGTCATAGAACGTCAGAGAACACAGAGAACGTCAGAGAACACAGAGAACGTCAGAGAACACAGAGAACGTCATAGAACTTCAGAGAACACAGAGAACGTCAGAGAACACAGAGAACGTCAGAGAACACAGAGAACGTCATAGAACTTCAGAGAACGTCAGAGAACACAGAGAACGTCAGAGAACACAGAGAACGTCATAGAACTTCAGAGAACACAGAGAATGTCAGAGAACGTCACAGAACGTTCACATTTACACAATATTAAAGCTCCTGTAGCACATGAACTGACCTCTGTGAGATTTAATCCATGTTCAGATGTTCCTCCTCAAAAACAGAGCTGGAGTTGTGCTTGTTTCATTCACATGTTTGAGGAACTCTTTATTATTAGTCTGTCTACATCTCCAAAGCTCCAAACGCTCTGTTCCACCTTGTGATGTCATCAAGTGGTAGTTTTCAAGTGAACAGCTCCTTTTGCCTTTAGTTCAGTCGAGATCGGCAATTCCAGGACTGAAATGATCCAAATGATTCTAGTGAAGGTGTGTGGAGTTTAAAAACACAGTGGAGCACTTCCTGTATCACCACATGATGACATCACAAGGTGGAACAGAGTGTTTTCAGTTTGAGAGAAGAACTCGTGTTAAATCTGCAGGTTTGTGTGTTAAACATGTGAATGAAACAAACACAACTCCAGGTGTTTGTGACGAGGAAAATAAGGAGAACTAAACACAATATTCACGTTTTCACAGCTAAATTGTGTATTTGGTGTTTTAATCGTCTTCAGTCTCTTTGTCTGCAGTTTTAGTGGAACTTGAAACGTTCTCAGTTTAATCTGAATCAGAACGCACCTGTCATATTCTGAACAGAGACACTGGCCACGTTTACATGATGTTTTTAATTCCAAATTCATTGTTCTGAATTAAAATATTCTCCTTGGAGTTTACATGGAAATAATAATTCTGAATTGAGGTTTACTTGGAAAATGCGTTAAATCGGTTTTATTTAATTCCGCTCCACGTCTGGAGGTGGGGAAGGGTTCTGATTGGACAGGGACACGAACGGATTTACATCGACCTGAAGAAAACTCACACTTCAGCTGCTACCGGCTTTTTGTCATGTCGGTTTGTCGTTACGCCGCGGACACAAACATGATCCAAACTTTTTCCGCAGTCGTTCCGATGATAATGAAGCAGCAGCTGGAGAATTCTATCCTCACACTTTACGTCTGTCGCTGAGGAGGAGAAGCGAAGAGTGTCGGAGAAGGAGGAAGAAGACAAACTGAGTCAACGGCTGCTCCACCTCAGCCCACTCCCACATCCCGCTCACAAATCCAAAGAGCAATGGATGAAAGTCCGAAGAGACGACTGGTGGAGCCGGATCAGAAGGACGACCCAACGAGCATGTGCCCAACGACCGGAATTATTTTAAGAAGAAGAATAAACGTTTACAGGATCGAGGAATAAATGAATTCGGCTTTAAAATCAGAATAAACCACACACTTACTTCAGAATTCAATTTAACTCTGAATAATCATTTTAATCAGGAATTAAGTGTTTACACGGTCTTTTTAAAGCGGAATTCATTTTTATTCAGAAATAAATTATTTTTATTCTGAATTAAATTATTTTTATTCAGAAAGCTCATGTAAACGTGGTAACTGTGAAAAGGACCAAATGTCTTCAGTTCTGTCCCAGATGTTTGGTTCTGGTGGAGCTGCTCACCGTCGGGTCTCTCTCCACCACCACCACGCTGACTCCTCCCCTCACGCGCTCCTTCTGTTTGAGCCAATACGCCACAGACCAGCCCACCACCCCTCCTCCCACGATCACCACGTCCGCTCGCTCCGGCGGCAGGTCGGGGTTCGTCTGCAGCGGCGTCCAGCTGCTGCCCGGCAACGCGTCCAGAGCCGTGCGCTTTATGGAGCTCAGCGAGGCCTCCAGGTCTGCAACAGTCACAGTGGGAGTTAGTACAGTGTTCTTGTGTCCTGAGGCAAGACACATGTATGAAAGATCATTTGGTTCATCAGATTTTGAATTTTAAACACCGTTTAATTTTTCACTTTGAATTTTTTAACTCTGAAAAAACATGTTTGAATTATTTATTATTATTATTATTATTATTATTATTATTATTATTATTATTATTATTATTATTATTAATCTCAGTTAATGAAGTTATAAGGGTACATTTTCAAAGTTCAACATAACAAAAAATAAAATAAAATCACATTTTAAATATTCAGCATAAATATTTTCAAGCCTCAAATTCAACAGTCTCAATTCAGAGTGTAAAATTCAGAGTGTAAAATTCTCAGCAAAGATCCAAGACGCCAAGGCAGAATCAATCAATCCTGTGTGATCCGATCTGAGTTAGTAACAAACAGGAAATGGTGCAGTGAAGCGATCTGATTGGTCAGAATTCGCCTCATCAAAACCTGATCTCTTTTATTTGTTAAGTGTAAACCCCGCCCACAGATGAGAACCATTAGGAAACTAATGTCCTCCTCACTCACACAGGATCGATTGATTCTGCCTTGGCGTCTTGGATCTTTACTGTGAATTTTACTCTGAATTTTGACTTTTGAATTTGACGCTTGAAAATATCTGTGCTGAAAGTACACTTAAAATTTCAGCAACTCAAATTCAGAATAAAAATAATTCAAACATGTTTCTTCAGAGTTAAAAATTCAAAGTGAGAAATTCAGCGGTGTTTAAAATTCAAAATCTAATGGAACAAATGATCCTCCACACACCTCGCCCACATTGCCTCGTATGAATGTGGTGTTGGTGGGGAGGGGGCTTGCTTTTGTCAGTCTTATTATTAAGCAGAGCAACATTTTCAAACAACATGGGAAAGAAAAAGGATCTCTAGTGCTGAAAAGAGTGAAATAGTTGAATATCTTGGACAAGGTCTGAAAACCTTAGATATTTCACCAAAACTTAAGTGTGATCATCGCACTATAGATTTGTAGCTCCTCCCATGTGACTGAGCTCCTCACCTTATCTCTAAGGGAGCGCCCAGCCACTCTGGAGGAAACTCATTTCGGCCGCTTGTATCTGTGATCTTGTCCTTTCGGTCATTACCCAAAGCTCATGACCATAGGTGAGGGGAGGAACGTAGACTGACGGTAAATCCAGAGCTTTGCCTTTCGGCTCAGCTCCTCTTCACCACAACGGTCCGATACAGCGACCACATCACTGCCGACGCTGCACCGATCCACCTGTCAATCTCACGCTCCATCCTCCCCTCACTCGTGAACAAGACCCCGAGATACTTGAACTTCTCCACTTGAGGCAGGGACTCTCCACCCACCCGGACGGGGGGGACCCGATCGATTCTCTTCTATCCAAATTCAATTAAACTGAACCACATTGCACCTTTGGCCATAGCGAAGAAGAAACCATCCCCCATCTCTTTTACTATTGTAAATATTCAAAGGAAATTTGGTCAAATCTAGAAACACTTGTACCACAAAAAACTTCCATCAGAATTCATTTAGACTGCTCAGGTGAGACTGGAGCTCAAGAAGATCAGACCCAGGAAGGCAGCAGGACCAGACGGCATCAGCTCCAGGCTCCTTAAGTCCTGTGCAGATGAACTGTGTGGAGTTATGGAGCATGTCTTCAACATGAGCCTTAAGCTGAGGGTGGTACCACAACTTTGGAAGACCTCCTGCGTGGTACCAGTGCCTAAGACACCGCACGCTAAAGACCCCAGCAGCTTCAGGCCGGTGGCTCTAACATCGCACCTGATGAAGACACTGGAGAGACTGGTCCTTGGCCACCTCCGCTCCACCGTGAGCTCAGCGATGGACCCGCTGCAGTTTGCGTACCGGCCTGGCATCGGAGTGGAGGACGCCGTCATCTACCTGCTGCGCACCGCTCCCTGTCTCACCTGGAGAACCCCGGCAGCACTGTGAGGATTCTCTTCTTTGACTTCTCCAGTGCTTTCAACACCATCCAGCCACTGCTCCTGAGGGACAAACTGGAGACCGCCGGTGTGGACTGTGACCTGGCAGACTGGATCCTGGACTACCTCACAAACCGGCCCCAGTTTGTGAGAGCCAAGAACTGCGTGTCTGACCTACTGACCTGCAGTGTGGGGGCGCCCCAGGGCACTGTCCTCGCGCCCTTCCTCTTCACCCTTTACACTGCAGACTTCAGACACAACACGGACAGCTGCGTCCTGCAGAAGTTCTCTGATGACTCTGCCATCATTGGCTTCATTAAGGATGATGACGATGTGGAGTACAGAGGACTAGCGCAGGACTTTGTGGACTGGTGTCAGCAGAACCACCTCATCATCAATGCAGGGAAGACCAAGGAGATGGTGGTGGACTTCTGCAGACGCCACTCTACTGCCACCTCAGTGAACATCCAGGGAAGGGACATTGAGAGAGTGGACTCATACAAGTACCTGGGTGTTCATCTGAACAACAAACTGGACTGGACTCATAACACAGATGCACTGTACAGGAAGGGCCAGAGTCGGCTCTATCTCCTGAGGAGACTGCGGTCCTTTGGAGTGAGAGGGCCACTCCTGAGGTCCTTCTATGACTCTGTGGTGGCATCAGCCATCCTGTACGGTGTGGTCTGCTGGAGCAGCAGCGTCACAGAGAGGGAGAAGAAGAAACTGGACAAGATCATCAAGAAGTCCAGCTCAGTCCTGGGCTGTCCTCTGGACTCGGTGCAGCAGGTGGGGGACAGGAGGGTCCTGGCTAAACTCATGTCTATGCTGGACCATGAGGGTCACCCCCTGCAGGACGCCCTGTCTGCTCTGGAGAGCAGCATCAGTGACAGACTGATTCACCCTCGCTGTGTGAAGGAGAGATTTCACAGGTCTTTCCTTCCTGCTGCTGTCAGACTGTACAATGAACACTGTTAACACTGAACGTGTGAACACTGTTAACACTGAACATGTGAACACTGTTAACACTGAACATGTGAACACTGTTAACACTGAACGTGTGAGCACTGTTAACACTGAACGTGTGAAAACTGTTAACACTGAACGTGTGAAAACTGTTAACACTGAACGTGTGAACACTGTTAACACTGAACATGTGAACACTGTTAACACTGAACATGTGTCATTCAACTGTATCTATGTGCAATACTGAAGACCATGTAAAACATCTGGTACAATTCACTTATGTCACTTTACTGATATTTATCCTGTCTGTACATAAACACAGTCATATTACTGTAAATAACATAATATACTGAAGTCACTTTACTGAGATTTACTCTGTTCATTTGCTGCACTGTTACTTTTATTGTACATAATAGTTTTTTTTGGTATTTTATATTTTATATTTTGTATTTTGTATTTTGTATTTTGCTCCACCGGAACAAAATTAGAGTCTATCTTTAAGTCTATTTCTAAATTATTATTTTTTTAGCCATTATCTATTATCTTGTTTCATTGCATGTTCCATTTTCCTGCTGTTCTTGAACTGTGCGTTGCAACACTGGAATTTCCCCACTGTGGGACTAATAAAGGCATATCTTATCTTATCTCATCTTATCTCAATAAACCTGTGTATTGTTTGGAAAATTTCATATACATTAATCATAATTTTCCAATTCCTGACCACAATTTAAAATCGATACTCTAGACATTAAAAATTATCTCTAAACACTAAACAGTACATCTACAGTGCATCCGGAAAGTATTCACAGCGCTTCATTTTTCCCACATTTTGTCATGTTACAGCCTCATTCCAAATTGTATTAAATTCATCTCTTACCTCAAAATTCTACACACAATACCCCATTATGACAATGTGAAAAAAGTTTTTTTTTGACAGTTTTTGAATTTATTAAAAATAGAAAACTAAGAAATCACATTTACATAAGTATTCACAGCCTTTGCCATGAAGCTCAAACTTGAGCTCAGGTGCATCCTTTTTCCACTGATCATCCTTGAGATGTTTCTACAGCTTCATTGGAGTCCACCTGCGGTAAATTCAGTTGACTGGACATGATTTGGAAAGGCACACACCGGTCTATATAAGGTCCCACAGTTGACCGTGCATGTCAGAGCACAAACGCCAAGCATGAAGTCAAAGGAATTGTCTGTAGACCTGCGAGACAGGATTGTCTTGAGGCACAAATCTGGGGAAGGATACAGAAAAATTTCTGCTGCTTTGAAGGTCCCAGTGAGCACAGTGGCCTCCATTATTCGTAAATGGAAGACGTTTGGAACCACCAGGACTCTTCCTAGAGCTGGCCGGCCGTCTAAACTGAGCGATCGGGGGAGAAGGGCCTTAGTCAGGGAGGTGACCAAGAACCCGATGGTCACTCTGTCAGAGCTCCAGCGTTCCTCTGTGGAGAGAGGAGAGCCTTCCAGAAGGACAACCATCTCTGCAGCAATCCACCAATCAGGCCTGTATGGTAGAGTGGCCAGACAAAGCCACTCCTTAGTAAAAGGAACATGGCAACCCGTCTGGAATTTGCCAAAAGGCACCTGAATGACTCTCAGACCATGAGAAACAAAATTCTCTGGTCTGATGAGACAAAGATTGAACTCTTTGGTGTGAATGCCAGGCGTCATGTTTGGAGGAAACCAGGCACCGCTCATCACCAGGCCAATACCATCCCTACAGTGAAGCATGGTGGTGGCAGCATCATGCTATGGGCATGTTTTTCAGCAGCAGGAACTGGCAGACTAGTCAGGATAGAAGGAAAAATGAATGCAGCAATATACAGAGATATCCTGGATGAAAACCTGCTCCAGAGCGCTGTTGACCTCAGACTGGGGCCAAGGTTCATTTTTCAGCAGGACAACGACCTGAAGCACACAGCCAAGATCTCAAAGGATTGGCTTCAGAACCACTCTGTGAATGTCCTGGAGTGGCCCAACCAGAGTCCAGACTTGAATCTGATTGAACATCTCTGGAGAGACCTGAAAATGGCTGTGCACAGACGTCTCCCATCCAACCTGATGGAGCTTGAGAATTACTGCAAAGAAGAATGGGTAAAACTGCCTAAAGATCGGTGTGCTGAGCTTGTGACATCATATTCAAAAAGACTTGAGGCTGTAATTGCTGCCAGAGGTGGATCAACAAAGTATTAAGCAAAGGCTGTGAATACTTATGTAAATGTCATTTATTAGTTTTCTAATTTTAATAAATTCAAAAAACGTCAAATTGTCATAATGGGGTATTGTGTGTAGAATTTTGAGGTAAGAGATGAATTTAATACAATTTGGAATGAGGCTGTAACATGACAAAATGTGGGAAAAAGGAAGCGCTGTGAATACTTTCCAGATGCACTGTAACAATAAATCCATCAAAACACCCAATACTGCAGAAGAATTAGGACTTTATGTTTAAGCACTTCCTCAGTTTGTGTTGATTTCTTTGTATGTTTATTTATCTGCTTCAACTTAAGTTCGTGTTCGTGCGTGCGTGCGTGTGTTACACCTGTGGCTCGTTGATCTAGGGGTGCGACAGGTCCCGGGTTCAAATCCCGGACGAACCCTTCACTCCCTTCACTTCCTTCTGTTTAACAAACTACTGAAAACTACGGAACAAATCACCTTTGAGAATGTCCTTCCGCAGCGCCGAGTTTGTCCCGAAGCTCCGCCGCCGGAGGACATGTCCCGGGAGTCCCAGAGCCGCGGCTCGAGCCCCCGCGTGCAGCCGGAGCCACGCGCGCATCTCTGCGGCTAGCTAAAACACCAGGCTAGCGTGTAGCAATAGCATGTAGCATTAGCACAGATCTGAAGTATAAGTGCGTGTGTATATAAATGTATATAAATGTATATAAATGTATATGAGGTACACACGTATATCCAAGAGAAGAGTGTGAGGACATGTCCATGTGGAGCTCACAGAGACACTGAGGTCAACACAAACAACACGGACGGAAACAGGAAGTCAGCGGGACTGTTCCTTCACAATAAAAGCACCAACACACACACACACAAGTTTAAGTTTTAGTCCTTCATTACCTAAAACTGACCCTGTGAGATTTAATCCATGTTCTGATGTTCCTCCTCAAAAACACTCCTGAAGTTGTGTTTGTTTCATTCACATGTTTGAGGAACTCTTTATTATTAGTCTGTCTACATCTCCAAAGCTCCAAACGCTCTGTTCCACCTTGTGATGTCATCAAGTGGTAGTTTTCAAGTGAACAGCTCCTTTTACCTTTAGTTCAGTCGAGATCGACAATTCCGGGACTGAAATGATCCAAATGATTCTGGTGAAGGTGTGTGGAGTTTAAAAACACAGTGGAGCACTTCCTGTATCACCACATGATGACATCACAAGGTGGAACTCATGTTAAATCTGCAGGTTTGTGTGTTAAACATGTGAATGAAACAAAACACAACTCCAGGTGTTTGTGTTTGTGACGAGGAAACGACACTAGATCATAAATTGTGTATTTCATATTATCGCAGTGTAACGGTTTCAGCGCTGCACTCGTGGAGGCACAGGATGTTCTGGAAGTGGCTCATCACCTGCATGATTCCATGGAAATGAGAAGTTAAAACCCTAATTCTGGACATTCTCCATGGAGACAGATACATTTAATGCCATACTGTGGAAGATTAAATACCATTTCCATAAAAACAAACAGGAGGAGTCCGTTTGTGGAGAAGTAGTAGAACACATTTTATTTTTCAGTGCAGTCAACACCAACATTGAAAAAAAAAACATATTTAAAACATATTTTTGTATATTTTTGGCTAAAATGTTTCATACTGTGGCTTTAAATATAAATGCAACATCAGTGAAACGCTGTGGAAAATGGAGGTGCTCTTCAGTCCACTGAGTCCACGTGTGTGTGGACCACAGTAATATTCACTCTACAGTGACCAAATTATCAAAATTCAAAACTGGGACACATCAGACTGGTCAAAAATTGTGATAGTCCTGTTTTAGTCCTGGTTTAGTCCTGATTTAGACCTGATGTAGTCCTGGTTTAGTCTTAGTTTAGTCCTGGTTTGGCTCAAACTGGTCAAAAATAGGAACACCTGGGACATTTCTTGTATAAAACTGGGACAAATCAGTGGTTTTGTGTAAATCTGCAGGGACAGGGGACACAGGACTCAAAACTGGGACTGTCCCGGGTCAAAACTAGGACTGTCCCAGGTCAAAACTGGGACTGTCCCGGGTCAATAGGGACGTCTGGACACTCTAGCTCACTCCCTTCTGAGCCTGTGTGTCTTATTTCCAAAAGTCTTCAGGAAATGTTGTGTTTTTGTGTTGCTGTTTGTAATTTTACAGACGCGTTTAGAAGGCGGTGACGATCATGTGACCGTCCACCAATCAGAAGCAGGTTTCAGGAGGAGCTGAATTTTAGCCTGAAACTTTAATGTGAAACCCACTCAGTTTGTGTTTAGGCCGAAGTTCATGTTCGAAAACACCAACCGCACAAGCCGAGCATAAATGAGGAGATGGAAGCAACAAATATTCAAGATAAAAATATTAAATGTCCCACAATCCTCTGCTCTAATGTTGTTTCCTCCTCAAAAACAGCTGGAGTTGTGTTTGTTTCATTCACATGTTTGAGGAACTCTTTATTATTAGTCTGTCTACATCTCCAAAGCTCCAAACGCTCTGTTCCACCTTGTGATGTCATCAGAACATGACTTAAAGCTCACAGGAGTCAGTTAAGATAAGATAAGATAAGATAAGATAAGATAAGATAAGATAAGACTTTATTGATCTCACAGAGGAGAAATTCACTCGTGACAGAAGCTCACAGTCAGGGGACAGTATAGTGCAAAAAGTTGTGAAAAATTGTGCAAACACTCAGAACAATAAGTAAATAAAAAATAAAATCACAATAAATATTAACATATTTACAACATCAGGTAGCTCTTATGTACAGGGAGTGAAAGAAATGTAAATATATAATAAAACATATCTCTTATATAATATATATATATGTAAAAGAATACAAATATACAAATATATAAATATATAATCTGAGGACAGTGGAGGCGGTTACTGATGAGGTGACATGGTTACAGGTTATTGCACAGGTTATTGCACAGGTTATTGCACAGGTTATTGCACAGGCTATTGCACAGGTTATTGCATGTGTTACACAGTGGAGTTGTACAGTCTGACAGCAGTGGGGATGAAGGACCTGCGGTAGCGTTCCTTCTTACACTGAGGGTGCCTCAGTCGGCCGCTGAAGGTGTAGAGGACGTTGGATAATGGAGGACCTTTAATTCACCTTTAAGAATCTTGAGTCTCACTGGTGATTTGTGAACAGGCCGAATATAGAAATTATGATTCAGTGTTTACAGGTAAACACAAAAACACACAAACACACACAAAAACACACACACGTTTGATGATTAAGAAAATTATCTATTTAAATAAAAAAAGATTGGCTTTATTTTTTACAGTGCAACAACTCACCCTTATGTCACAGATAATACTCCCTACAACTGTACAACAACTCACCCTTATGTCACAGATAATACTCCCTACAACTGTACAACAACTCACCCTTATGTCACAGATAATACTCCCTACAACTGTACAACTCACCCTTATGTCACAGATAATACTCCTTACAACTGTACAACTCACCCTTATGTTACAGATAATACTCCCTACAACTGTACAACAACTCACCCTTATGTCACAGATAATACTCCTTACAACTGTACAACTCACCCTTATGTTACAGATAATACTCCCTACAACTGTACAACAACTCACCCTTATGGAACAGATAATACTCCCTACAACTGTACAACAACTCACCCTTATGTCACAGATAATACTCCTTACAACTGTACAACTCACCCTTATGTTACAGATAATACTCCCTACAACTGTACAACAACTCATCCTTATGGAACAGATAATACTCCCTACAACTGTACAACAACTCACCCTTATGTCACAGATAATACTCCCTACAACTGTACAACAACTCACCCTTATGTCACAGATAATACTCCCTACAACTGTACAACAACTCACCCTTATGTCACAGATAATACTCCTTACAACTGTACAACTCACCCTTATGTTACAGATAATACTCCCTACAACTGTACAACAACTCACCCTTATGGAACAGATAATACTCCCTACAACTGTACAACAACTCACCCTTATGTCACAGATAATACTCCTTACAACTGTACAACTCACCCTTATGTTACAGATAATACTCCCTACAACTGTACAACAACTCACCCTTATGGAACAGATAATACTCCCTACAACTGTACAACAACTCACCCTTATGTCACAGATAATACTCCTTACAACTGTACAACTCACCCTTATGTTACAGATAATACTCCCTACAACTGTACAACAACTCATCCTTATGGAACAGATAATACTCCCTACAACTGTACAACAACTCTCCCTTATGTCACAGATAATACTCCTTACAACTGTACAACTCAACCTTATGTCACAGATAATACTCCCTACAACTGTACAACTCACCCTTATGTCACATCAGTCTAAGAACTAGAAAAGCACTCAGAGAGCGCAGACCTCCGCCAAGCAGCTCAGTTTTCAAAGTGATCCAGAATCCAGGATTTCTTCTGGATCATCACCAAAATTTAATCATCTGTTGGATTTACCATTAGGAACATTTCCTGAAAATTTCATCAAGATCCGTCCATAACTTTTTGAGTTATTTTGCTAACAAACAAACAAACAAACAAACAAACAGACAGACTCAGGCGAAAACATAACCTCCTTGGCGGAGGTAATAATAAAAACTTACATTAACCCGCCCCTGTTCATGACATAATTTAAAAAATGATGTTGTTGCTTCTGTGCACTGATCACCAAACTCTACAAATATTTACATATAGTAAAATAAACGACATACATTGCATAATTAATATAATTTTAACCCAACTTTTTGTTTTATACTTTATTGTGATTTACAGGTATAATTTAATTTAATTTAATTTAATTTAATTTAATTTAATTTTGTTTTGTTTTATTTTATTAAATTATTTATTTATTTATTTATTTTTTTTTTTAGATGACCCAGTGTTTACTTTCGCCCTTACACCACGAAGGCAAAAACTCTTTAATTCAATTCAATTTCTCTTTATTGTCACATGTGCATATACATACAAAATATATAGCACAGATGAAATTGCTGTCCTCTCCCACCTCAGTGCAAACATTGCAAACATTTAAATGTGCCAAACCAAACCAAACCAAAATGTGCAAATAACAAAAAACAAAAAAGTGCAAACAAAGTAAACATTTCAAGTGACAAATTCAGGTAAAATGGAATGTAAAGACATACTGGACTAGACAAAAACCACAGTAGACAGAACAAAAAATTGTACAGACATTCAGGTAAACATTCAAATAGGGCGGAATCTCAGACATACTAGACTAGACAGAAACCACAAATAAACAAAACAGAATTTACAGATGAAAGTGAGGTAGTGCTGAAAATATGTGAGGTCGACAGTTATTGATTGTCCATATGAGTGGAAAGTGAAGGTAGTGCTTCATAGTCCAGTGTTTCTTTATATTTTCTTTTGAAGCTGTATATGTATGTATAATATTTGGCTCTTTCAGGTTTTCTTGGATTGTCGCTTTACTTTTATTTTGTAGCGGAAGTGCGGCTGCGTGTACCGGATGTTGCCGTGTTTCTCGTGCCGTCTTGACGCTGTCGCGCGCTATGCTCGTGCTCGCGCTCCCCGGGGCCGTTTCTTCGGGACCGCGCTCTCTCCAAACCCGAACGAACGAGTGAACGAGTGAACGAACGAACGAGTGAACGGACGAACGAGTGAACGAACGAACGAGTGAACGGACGGACGGACGCGATGGCCGCGGACCCGAGCTAAAGCCGCCCCCGGGCGCCCCGCACCGCTCCCCGCACTTTTTCCACGCACTTTTGGACACTTCGTTTCGTCTTTTGTGTTTTGTTTTTATGTTCAGAACTTAAGATGCAGCCCCCACCGAGAAAGGTACGTGTCCCGCCGCCGTAGCCTCGGAGCTAACGTGAGGAACTCGACAGACTGCTGCATATTTAATAGATGGAGACGGACGCTTTGTTGTGGCCCTCGGCTGCGAATAACGCGGTTCTGACCCTGTTTCCCCGCACGAAAACGCAGATTTCACGAGTTTAACGCACTTTTGTGAGTTTTAAACATGTAACTTTGACTCTGGAGAGTTTTGTGGTTCAGAATGTTCCGTTTTCACGCTGAAAAGTCCCGTTGTTTCGCTCAGGACCCGGAGCCAAACGACCGCTTTTATCAACAGTTGTTTTAAAGTTACAAACAGAATCATGAAAACAAACTTTTCTGTGTCAGAGTTTAAACATTTGATATTTTCACTATTTCAGTTTTACAAATCTATAGTGTGAAAGTCCAGCCCAGAGGAACAGGCACCGCTCCGGACACTAAGCCTTAAAATAGTTCGGTAATTGTTAATGTTCTGGAATATGAGACAGATTTCCTGGGAATGCCGCGTTGGATCGGGAAAAGAACGGGAAAAGAACGGGAAAAGAACGGGCTGTTTGTGTCTCTGGTCCCGGCAGAGTTTGGGGATAACGGGAAAAGCAAAACTGCGTCCGGCTGAACGAAAAAATGTTTATATGGAATCGAATTTCAGAAACATGGCTCCAGAGCACACGCACACGCACACGCACACACACACACACACACACACACACACACACACACACACACGCACACACACACACGCACACACACACACACACACACACGCACACGCACGCACACACACACACACACGCACGCACGCACACACGCACGCACACACAGACACACACACACCTGGAGTTGTGTTTGTTTCATTCACATGTTTAACACACAAACCTGCAGATTTAACACGAGTTCTTCTCTCAAACTGAAAACACTCTGTTCCACCTTGTGATGTCATCATGTGGTGATACAGGAAGTGCTCCACTGTGTTTTTAAACTCCACACACCTTCACTAGAATCATTTGGATCATTTCAGTCCTGGAATTGGTGGTTTTCAGACTGATTTCCCTATTAAAAACATCGCACTTTGTCATGGAATTTCCAAAAAGTTTATTCTTAAATCTTTAATGTGATCTTTTCTATTGTGACTAAACCCATTAACGTGTCGTATTAAAACAAAAACCCATATTTTAACTGTTTTACTTTAGTTTCCCCCGTCTGTATTAAATGTTTGTGGTCTATAGAACGCTGGGATCTCATCCAAAACTCAGCAATGGCCAATTTCTGTTGAACTAAAGGTAAAAGGAGATGTTAAAATACTGAAAACTACCGCTTCATGACATCACAAGGTGGAACAGAGACAGACTAATAATAAAGAGTTCCTCAAACGTGTGAATGAAACAAACACAACTCCAGCTCTGTTTTTGAGGAGGAACATCATTAGAACGTGACTCAAAGCTCACACGGGGTCAGGTTTGTGTAATAGAGGAACTTTCAGTACGTTCTTTGGAAACACGACTGTTTTACTGCTTGTACTTGATGATGTCAGATACGTTGGGAAAGTTCCTGCTTCAGCCTGAAACAACAAGAGTCCAAAGTGTCATGAGGACACACTTTGAATAAAAACTATGATACAGAAACGATAAATAACAATAAGGCGAGACAATTAAGGCTGAGACGACACGAGATCAGATCAATGAGACGAGATGAGATTTTGAGATTCTTTATAATAAAAACATTGTGTAATCCAGTTTCCAGTGTTATATTTCTGCTGTCAATGTAGCTCTGCTTTTTGGGGCTATTCAGTACTTAACTCCATTTTCGTGTCCAATCCAAACGTAAAAACATGGGGAAAAATGGCACGAGATCTTGTCCCATCCCTAAAGATGATCCTGTAACTGTTTTTATATGAACAGAACCATTAAAAGGTCTGAGCTGCGACAGAATGTGCTTTTATTGATCAGTACTACGCCATAGAAGTGACGTTTACAGCTCAAATCAAACACCACAGATTTCTGCACTTCTACAAAGAAACTGGACACGTGAGAAAATGATGAGCCCCAAATGTGTTTTTCCACACGACCCTGGTGACCCGCCGGAGTCTAAAAAAAACACCTTTTGCTTGTTGTATCATCATAAATACACCAGTAACTTTATTTAATCTGTAATCAGTCCGTTATTGAATAATAGAGGAAATAAGTGACAGAATTGTATTTTTTTCCAAATAAGGATTTCCTGGGCACCATAGTTCTGTAAAAACGTGACGGAAACTGATCGAACAACGAGTCGATATCGAAGTGGCGAAAAGGAGTCGTCTTTAGTGACCTGCTGTCTGTAGGAAATAGGGCTGTGCAAAAATATCAAAATATCGATATATCGTATTGTTTAATGTGATGTTACAGTATCGATATCATGGGCTGCTGTATCGATATATCGCCAAGAGGATTTTTTTGGTTTATTTCACTAAATTATTTTGTCACAGCTACAGTTTTGTTGTTTGTTTGGAGGAAGGAAACTCGTTTATGCGACACATTTGACATTTTCACTGTTTTGAGCATTAAAATGTTTGTGTTGTTTATTCACTTTGCATAAGAATTGGTTTAACAAAGATTTTTAGCATCACAGCCACAATTTACTCATAATTTTTTATTGAACCGTATCGAATCGATTTGAAATATATCGTATCGAACCGAAAGAGCACCGTATCGAGGTTTGTATCGTATCGCCGACTTCTTAATGATACTCAGTCCTAGTTGGAATAATGTACATGTAAATATTTGTACGTTTGTATTTGAAACACTGATGAGCTGCGCCCTCTGCTGGTGACGGGTTGTTGGAGTTTGTTTTTTCGCTGCTTTAAATGTTTTGTGAAGTTTTGTGAAGTTTTGTGAAGTTTTGTGAAGTTTTGTGGTCTGTGCAGTGCATTTGTTGTGCAGCGTCTCAGTGAAATAAACAAATACATAAAATACAGTGTTGATGGTACAGCCCCGGTGTCTCTGGTCTGATCCGTGTCCTGCCGCGCTCTGTGATTAGCCTTTAGGGCTGTGGGACCGGACACGTCCAGAACAACGGCTGAGCAGGTGGAGCTGATAAGATAAACCTTTATAATCACCGAGGCCGCAGCAGCAGGTGTAATGTTCAACCACAACGTCAGAACTTATGTAAGCCTTTATTACATGTGTTAAGAGACTTTTATGACAGAACGCAAAAGACCAGAGCTGATATGGGGCTCATACCCTGCCCTCTGCTTGTTTTATACCCCGATCATAAAATGTAAACGGACACAGCTAACCCGCTAGCCGCCACGCTCCAAAAAGGAAGTGGGCGCGCTTCAGGCTCGTTATTTTGGTCTTTAAATGTTCGTATTAATCCGCTCTACATGATCCTGGGGTTTCATTTCACTCTTTTGTCCTGAGATATATTCCTGTTCCTAATATGAACCTCTGCTCCAAATTTGTCCCTGTAACTGCTAACCTCGATGAGCTTTATTTGACTGGAGCTGATCAGTGTGGGTGACGTCGTTCTTGCTCAGTTCTGGTGTGTTTTTGTGCGTCCAGAGGTGAGCTGCGGATGTTCTGAGCCGTTTTCTCCGGTGACTGAAGCTGAAGCCTGTTTCTCTGTCAGTTCAATAGAATCCCACTGAGTCCCGTTTTATTTACACCTGTCCTCCGGGAGTGCCCTGTCAGGGAGAGGCACCTGTCCATTCGGAGTGCCCTGTCAGGGACACAGACTGTATAAAGAAGTGTCCTGAGTGTGACGTCACCCCAGCATTCAGCTCCAAATGAAGCTCATCGAGGCTAGCAGTTATAGGAGCGAATCTGGAGCCGAAATCCATATTTAGAATTCTGACCGCGAGTATCATAGCAACCAAAGAGCCAATCGGGAGAGAGGCTAATGCGAGATGACGCCCCTTCCCGCCCACACCGCTGGTTTGGCAGCAAGCAGGCGCTTAGCAACACTGTCAATCAAACCTGTTGCTAAGGCTAGAGGGAGGGACCTCGAGGAAAGAAGGCGTCTGATTGGTCTGTTCTTAATGTTCAGATCTTGATCCAGGACAAAATGTTGAAGTCCAAACCCCAGGGTCATGTAGAGGGTCAAAGGTCAAAGGTCAGAATGAGGAGCCTGACAGCAGCAGGTACAGAGAGGCTGGTTTTTCAGTACAAAATGAACTAGAGCCAGAGTCCATGGAGCCAGAAACACGCCCATGCTCACTTCCTGTTATGCTCTGTCCATTTATATAAACAGTCTATGATCAGGGAGAGGCACCTGTCCTGTCTAATATGGGTTCACCTGTCTGTGTGCACCTGTCTAACGTGGGTGCACCTGTCTGTGTGCACCTGTCTGTGTGCAGGTCCGGGTGACACAGGAGCTGAAGCATGTTCACGCTGAGCAGATGAACCGTCTGCAGATCAAACACCAGAGCGACTGTGACCTCCTGGACGACCTGAGGTGAGACTCTGCAAAGGTCACAGGTCAGACTCAGACTTCGTACTGCTGTAGGGAGTATTATCTGTGACATAAGGGTGAGTTGTACAGTTGTAGGGAGTATTATCTGTGACATAAGGTTGAGTTGTACAGTTGTAGGGAGTATTATCTGTTCCATAAGGTTGAGTTGTACAGTTGTAATGAGTATTATCTGTTCCATAAGGGTGATTTGTACAGTTGTAGGGAGTATTATCTGTGACATAAGGGTGAGTTGTTGTACAGAATTAGACCTTTTTTGAATAGCTTTAGAAGTATTTTTAATGTCAGAAATAAAAAAGACCAAAGGATTTTAAAGCTGCACTGTGTAACTTTTTGGTTAGGGGTCTGTCACCTGCTTGTTTCTATGGATACGTCATTCCTCTGCCTGGAATGTCCCACAGTGTGGCATTAAACAGCTCTACTTTACATTTATTCAATTACAGGTGGTTTTAGAGCTCAAAAATACCTAGAAAAACAGACATTCTGACTGTGAGCGGGGTCGCCTCTCCACAGATCTGACCTGGAACACGGTCTGGTTTGGTCTCCATGGAGATAGAAAGGTTTAATGCCATACTGTGGAACATTCTAGACAAAGCAATAATATCTCCATGGAGAAAAGCGTTTGACGGACCCTCCACCAGAAAAGTTACACAATGCAGCTTTAAATGGTGATATTAATGCTCCTCAAAGTGATCTTAGACGTGCAGGACAGTAGGAGTTGAAAACACTCTGTTCCACCTTGTGATGTCATCATGTGGTGATACAGGAAGTGCTCCACTGTGTTTTTAAACTCCACACACCTTCACTAGAATCATTTGGATCATTTCAGTCCTGGAATTGCCGATCTCGACTGAACTAAAGGTAAAAGGAGCTGTTCACTTGAAAACTACCACTTGATGACATCACAAGGTCCTCTATCACATGAACTGACTTCTGTGAACTTTAATCCATGTTCTGATGTTCTAATGTTCCTCCTCAAAAACACCTGGAGTTGTTTGTTTCATTCACATGTTTGAGGAACTCTTTATTATTAGTCTGTCTACATCTCCAAAGCTCCAAACGCTCTGTTCCACCTTGTGATGTCATCAAGTGGTAGTTTTCAAGTGAACAGCTCCTTTTACCTTTAGTTCAGTCGAGATCGGCAATTCCATTTCATGGAGACCAAACCAGACCAAGTTCCAGGTCAGAAAAGTTACATAATGCACCTTTAAGTATGTTTTAAATATTTTAATTCACATCTTCAGAGTCTCGACCCTTTACTTTGTGCACAGCTCAAACCCTTTGTCCTTCTCTCAGTGAACTTCAGGAGGAAGTCCCTGAAATGGTTTTCACAGCCTCAGGGTCAGGAAGAACCCACAGTGTAAAACAGGGTTCAAAGGTCAAAGGTCATT